>VSMD01124104.1:134276-359006 GCA_008750895.1 Mirza zaza
TGGGCAGGGGCAAGGTGGAGACTGGGCAGGGGTGAGGACTGGGCGGGGGCGAGGACTGGGCAGGGGCGGGGACTGGGCAGGGGCGAGGCGGGGACTGGGCAGGGGCGGGGACTGGGCAGGGGCGAGGCGGGGACTGGGCAGGGGCGGGGGCTGGGCAGGGGCGGGGCGGGGACTGGGCAGGGGCGGGGCGGGGACCTCCAGTGCCCGCAACCCCGCGCAGCTCCCACGAGGGCACTGTGTGCCGGGACGCCTGCCCAGCCCCCTGAGGAGGCTATTCGAGGACAGCAGGTGTCTCTGTCGTTCATCCATCAGTCTCCTGCCGGCAGCTCAGCACTCAGCTGGGCGCCCCGTGGCCTTGTCCGTGGGGAGCCCACAGAGCTCGGGTGGTGCAGCTGAAAGGAAATCCAGCCATCCTTCTTCCACCTGGGGATCCTGCCCCCAGGAGATGCCCTTTCCCCTCCCCAGCAGCAAGGCCACCGTCCAAAGGTCTCTGTTTCTTCACTGTGTGTTCTAGGGCCAGTCACCTCCCCTCTCTGAGCCTCAGGTTCAGAATCCCTAAATGGGCATCTTCCTGGCACTTCAGGATACAGGGAGGTCACGTACAGAAAAGTACCAGGAAATAGGGCTCACTGGCTCTCATAGGAGCTCTGTGCCTCAGTTTCTTCATCTACAACATGGGGACCACAAAGGGGGATAATGGGCTAGTGTTGATACAGTGCTCAGCACAGGGTCTGCTGCACAGAGACTCAGTATCAAATACACAGTTGTAGCAATAACGGCAAACACTTATAAAGCACCTACTAAGTGTCAGGCACTGTTCATAGTGCCTTATGTGCATTAACTCGTCTAACTTCACTGCTTTTCTAATAAGCAGGCTCCATTATTATTATGCCTGTTTTACAGATGGGGAAACCGAGGCACAGAGATGTCGACCCAGTCAAGATCACATAGCTGGTAAGTAGTGGAGCTGGGATTCAAACCCAAGCCATCTGGCTGAGTACAAATGAGCTCCTTCTGTATGCATATTACACTTCAATTTTTTAAAAAAATCACTTTCCAGGCAATAAAAGAAAAAGTAGGTAGATAAACTGGACTTCATCAAAATTAAAAACTTCTGTGCATCAAATGATATTATCAAGAGAGTGAAAAGTTAACTGACAGAATGGAAGAAAATGTTTGCAAATAATATGTGTGATATGGATTACTACCCAGAAAATATAAATATAGTATATGTTTTTATTATATATATATAATATTCCTACAACTCAACAACAAAAACTAAGAAAAAACCAATCTGATTCAAAAATAGGCAAAGGACTTGAATCGATATTTCTCCAAAGAAGATATACAACTGGTCATGAACCACATGAAAAGATGCCCAACATCATTAGTAATTAGGAAAATAAAAACCACAATGAGCCGCCACATCACACCCATTAGGATGGCTACTATTGAAAACAAAGAAAGAAAAAATCAGAAAGTGACAAGTGTCGGTGAGGATGTGGAAAAGTTAGAACCCACGTGCATTGCTGGTGAGAATAGATAACAAAATGGTACAGCCACTGTGGAAGACAGTTTGGTGGCTCCTCAAAAAATTAAACATAGAATTACCATATGATCCGGCAATTCCAATCCTAGGAACAGACCCCAAAGAATTGAAAACAGGGACTCAGGTATTCATACACCAATATTCACAGCAGCATTAATCATAGTAGCTAAAAGGTAGAAATAATCCAAGTGTCTATCAACAAATGAATGGATGAACAAAACTTGGTAAACACAAACAATGGAATAGTCAGTCTTAAAAAGAAAGAAGTCCTAATATTAATGCACGCAACAACATGGATGAACCTTGAAGACATCAGGCTAAGTGAAATATGTGAGTCACAAAAGGACAGATATTGTATGATTGCATTTATACGAGACATCTACAACGGGAAAATTCAAGAGATAGAAAGAAGAACAGAAGTGGCCAGGGGCTGTGGGAGGGGGACCGGGGAGTCAACGTTTACAGGTACAGTTTCTGTTTGCAATGATGAAGAAGTTTTTGAATTAGGTAGCGGTTACGGCCATACGACATTGTGAATCTTCTTAATGGCACTGGATTGTATGCTTAAAGTGGGTAAAGTGGTAGATTTTATGCTACTTGTATTTAACCATAATCACCCCAAAAAACATTTTTTTAAATGGTTTTGCCCAGATTGCTGCAACATCCTCACTGGTCTCCCTGCTTCCAGCTTACCCTTTCCAGCCGCCTCCCCACAATGCCCACCAGAGGGCGCTCCAAACCTCGCCTCGGATGGTATAAAACCTCAGTCACAAATTTCCCTGGCTCCTCGGTGCCTCCTGCGGCCATAAAACCAAGCCCCTTATTCTGACGCTGAGGGTCACCCTCTCCCTCCAGCACCAATGACATCATCACCATCATCATCACTAAACAAAACGAGTCCCAGGACCTTTGCACTTGCTGTTCCCTCTGCCTGACGCTCTCCCTCTGGTACTTCCACACGGCTGAGCCCCCCTCAAGTCTTAGCTTAAATGTCACCTCCTCTGAGAAGCCCTCCCTGACCACCCAATATCAAACAGCCCCAGCTACCCTCTCTTCAGTCTCTCTTGATTCCCAAGACCCCATTTGCTTTTCTTCACAGCACGTGGTAACATCTCAAAGTCTCTCTTTTGGGTCCGGCTACCTGCCTACTGCCTGTCTCCCCGCACGACAGCATGAGCCCCAGGAGGGCAGGGACCACACGTGTCTGTTCACTGCCGTCCCTGAGGGTCGAGAGCAGCACACGACACAGAGTAGGTGCTCAGTGAATGTCTGCTGGGTGCGTGAGTAGGTGAAGAGATGAGTGGGTGACTAGTATTTATCATCCTGGGTTATACAATTGCTTATTTAAAGTCTATGAATGTAAGCAATTTGAGGACAGAAACTGTACTTATTGACCTTTTATTTTAGAGCTTTGTATGAATAACTGGGTAGAGGATGGATGGATGGATGGATGGATGGATGGATGGATGGATGAAAGGAAGGAAGTGTGGATGGATGGATGGATGGATGGGTTGGTGGATGGATGGGTGGGTGAATGGATGGATGGGTGGGTAGGTGAATGAGTGGATGGATGGATGGATGGATGGATGGGTGGATGGATGGATGGGTGGATGGATGGATGGGTGGATGGATGGGTGGATGGATGGATGGATGGATGGATGGATGGATGGATGGATGGATGGATGGGTTGGTTGGGTGGGTAGAGGAATAACTGTGTAAATGGATGAACACAAAGTACCCCCTTACAAAAATCTCAGGTGTAACTGGTCATTTGTGTTGAAGACCTATGTAACAAAATCTTTCTGGTCTGACTTGTTTTAATCTAGAAAGTGAACTTTAATCAGCTGGGATGTAAGTTGCTCAATTCCCCAGCCCTTTCCACCAAGCAGTGGAAAAGGCCATCGACAAGTGGAATTAGCCCCGTGTCAGAGGACTCCTGGGCCTCCCAGGAGCCCAGGGCACTTGCCAGTCTCTCGCCACGGAGCTTCACGCTCAGGCTGCTACACCCAGCACTTCATCTCGACTCACTCAGGCAGAGAGGGTCCCCCTGGCCTCTGGGCCAGTGCCCCTGTGCCTGCACCTCAGCCTTGCCTCTCTTCTCTGACCCCTGCTCCCCAGCAGACTTGGGGGTCTTGGAGGGCAGGGACTGTGTCTTCCGTCCCCAAATCCAGCGCCCAGCATACATCTCATGTCCCAGCATACTCATGCTTGGCAAGTTTTCTCTCTTGGTCCAACACCCTGGGGTTGGGTCCTCCCTTGTCCAGGACCCGACAGCCCCCATTTTCGTTCATACCGTGCAACAAACAATGTGATGTGCTGAATGACCAGTGGCCACTTCCAACTTGGCCAACTTCCATGACAGAGGCTGGAAGCCCCGAACGTTGACTTTCCCAGACTCCCCTGCTGCTCAGAGGGGCGTGGGACTCGGTTCTGGCCCACCAAAAGCGCATGAAAGCCTCTTGCAGGGCACGCTGGGGAAAGTGCTTCCTTTCTCGATTTAAAAGGCAGACTCAGCTGAAATGGCCCTCTGGTGTCCCAATTCTCCCTGTCTAAAAGTGGACCTGGCGCCAGGAAGAACGGCGCATCATGGGGCCGTGAGGCAGGCAGCATGAAGGAGTGCCAAGGGAAAAAGACATTTCAGTCTTCCGTGAAACCAGTCCTCAGGCCAAGAAGCTTGGGGGCCCCTGGCACAGAGCGCAGTGTCCTGCCTCTGCGCCTTTGGTGGTGCTGCTCCCTCTGCCGCGGGCGGACGCTTCTCCCAGACCACAGCCATTGGCAAACACCTGCTCATCCTCAAGACAGACACGTGTCCCCTCCTCTGCTAGCTCACCCCAAATGGGAAGACTGTGAACAAATCAAATGAGGTGCTGCAGGAAAAGCACATGGCACAGTGCCTGGCAAATAGTAAGTGCTCAATGAACAGTAGCTGTGCGAGCCCACTGCCATCACTGATCTGCCTTCCTAATCACCTGCCTTGGTCATGCCTGGAGCCTAGTGCCCAGCAATGCACCTGGCATACACACATAAATACCGGTCGAAAGCCAAACCGGCCTACTCACTGTCCCCCGAGCATTGCCCCCTCCACACCTGTGCCCTTACCAGTCCTCTGTCTTCAATGCCTCCACTCCCCCTCCCTTACCCCGCTGGACTCCCCCCAAGGCCTTCTCAGCACCATACCAGGGCTGGGACTTCATGAGGCCGAGGGGGAGCTTCTCCAGGTCCCCTCAACACAGGGGCTGAGGCACAGCAGGCCCACAAAGGACTCATGACGCCACATCCGACAAATGGCAGTTGGCAGGTTTGGGGGCTTGGGAGAAAATTCTAGAGGTTTCCAGGGGCCCACCCACCTGCCCCATCTCAGAGAGCCCTGGGTCACAGCTGGTGAATCTGAACAGGTCCTCTGGGGTGAACTGCAACCCGAGGTCACGATTCACAGCTGAGTTACCGCACTTTATGATCCCGCTGAGAGTTCAGGCCAAAGCTCACTCTACTGGGCAGGGAAGGAGGGGGGAGGCCAGGCAGGGGACTCGGGTTTGCCATGTGGACTCAGGTCCCGAAGGAGCCCTGAAAGGAACGAGGGAGGGAGGCAGAGGAGTGAGCGTTGGCCAAGGAATCAGAAAGACTGAACCCCAGGTCCAGCCCTGGCTGCCCCAGGACCCTGGACACCTCCTCTCACCCGGCCCCAGTTCCCTCAACTGCAGAAAAACTTTGAAGACTGGAGACACTTTCCTTTCCCATCGGCTCTTCAGGAGAACACAGGAAAGAAGAAAAGTGACAGCAGATAATGACTAACAATGCTGTAATACAGCTGACACTCATTCAGCAGTTACTCTGTGCCAGGCACGTGCTCTAACTGCTTCAGAAGCACCATCGTCCCAGTGGGCTACAAGGCGGGGAGCAGGGAGTTAAGCACACAGTTGAGAGTGTGGACTCCAGATCCAGAACTCGTGGGAGGTACTTGATGGCTCCGAGCCTCAGTTTCCCTATCCATAAAGTGGGGCTAGTAACAGTATCTATGCCATATGTGAGCGCTGCGTTAGGCATTGTTATTTCTAGTATTCTCCACTTCACAGAAGAGGAAAAGTGAGGCCCTGCATGGTAAACTTACTTGCTCACGACCTCCAGCAGGTGGCAGGGCCAAGCTGCGGGTCCGCAGGTGTGGGTGGGGCTATGCAAATTAGCTGGGCGCCTGCCCTGTACTTCCCAGGCACTCTCTGGAGGGGGCTGGCGGCCAACTCTGGGCTGAACAAATATCACGTTCTCAAGCCCAGGAGGAGTCCCTGGGCTCAGGGTGTCATGTTTCCTCATGCAACTAATGCACTGAGCACTGCAGGCCCACAGGGAGGTGGTGGTGGGGGGGGGGTGACAGCAAGCCAAAAACACAGTCCCATGGCAGACGGGCCCCTGTCCAAGGCTGGAAGTGAGGTGGGCCCAGGTTCCACTCCAGCTCCCCCAGGTACTAAGTGTGTGGCCTTGGGCAAGTGGCTGAACCCCTTGTGTCTCACTTTCCCCCTCTGCAAAGTGGAACTTGTGCTCTCTGATGTGGGGCGGGAGTGGGGACTGACAAGGCCCAAGACACAGGCTCAGAAAATACAGACGAACCTGAACCTACCTTGGAAAGCAACAGCACAAAGTCATTAATCAGAGCAGTGATGGGAATAATAGCAGATATGTTTGTTTTTTAGAGACAGGGTCTCACTCTGTTGCCCAGGCTGGAGTGCACTGGCGCAGTCACAGCCCACTGCAGCCTTGAACTCCTAGGCTCAAGGGATCCTCCTGCCTCAGCCTCCCAACGTGCTGGGATTACACATGTGAACCGGCACGCCCGGCCTCAAAGACAACATTTATCAGTGAATCCCAACCCCCTCATGAGGTGCAGACGCAGGCCTGACCTCCTTCCAGAGAAGGAGGGGCAGCCAGCCTTCATCTGGCAGGCCACCCTGGATGCGTCAGCGCCTCTCTCTGGGCCTCAGTTTCCACATTTATAAAGAGAGAGCTGAATAGATGTGCAAAAAGTGAGGGCCGAGAAAGAGGGGGAGAAGGGAGGAGGAGGAGGAGGAGGAAGGGAGGAAAAATTGAAAGAGAAGGAAAGGAGAAAGGGGAGGGGGAGAAAGAAGGAAAAGCTACCACTGCAGTTCAGGCACTAACTGAGAATTTAGGTGCTGGGTGATCTCATTTACCACTCACAAAAATACTGTTGGAGTCAGATATGACCACCCTCAACTCACACAGGGAAAAACTGAAACTCAATGAACTCCGTCAAGTCACGTGCCGAACATCACACAGTGGCAGAGCCGGAATTTGAACTCACTTGTTTTGGCCTCCAGAGCCCAGTGCTAAGGTCCCTCCCATTGGGGCGGTTGGAGCCACTAGGAAGAGAGCTGCCCACCACCTCCTCCTTGTGGTCACTCCCCAGAATTGCAGGCGTGAGTCCCAAAGGCAGGGAAGTGAGGTCTGAGGCCCCCAGCGTGTCAGGTTGCTGACTGTCGCTCCACCTACCCTCTGCTAAGCAGGCAGCAGTGTGGCAGGGGCCCCAGACGCCAGAAGGCGACAAGCTGCCCGAGGACTGCAAAAACAAAGGCTCTTCAATGACAGAGACAGAAACAGGAGGAGCCAGATGGCCAGGGAGGACACCAGCAGCAGAAGGACGGATTTTAAATGCTCTTCTCTGCATCACCTTTGTCTTCATTCACATACACAGAAGTTCAAGGACAATCAGATAAACTGAGTTGGTGCCACCCGAGAGGGAACGCAGAAAAAGGTAAGAAAGAAATCAATGGAAGGGAACGTTTAGCAAAGAGACCGGGCAGGTTTCAAACGTGTGCGAGTCTGCGGCTGGGACCAGACCCTTGAGGAAACTTCTCAGGCTGCTCAGCAGCTGTCTCACCGAGGCCTGAGGTCTGAGCTCCTCCTGGCCTGTCACCCGCTGTCCCGTGGCCGGGCTCTGTTGTGGCCGTTCTACATCAGTTCTAGCATGAACCCTGCCAGGGGCATCTTCTTCACCCCTACTTTACAGAGGAGGAAAACCGAGGTTCAGGAAAGCAAAGCGTCTTGCCCATGGCCATGAAGCTGCAAGGGGTGGACCCGGGCTTCAATGCAGGGTCCCATGTCTCCAACACGTGCAGTTCCTTCAGCCTCAGGTCTCCCCAAAACACACACAGGAACATTACCTCCTTAGGAGCCACCTGTCTTAGACACCCCCACGTGGGACCTGGGGTGGGAAGGGACTTCTTCAGCAAGCACAGAACTCAGCAGATCTCCAAACAGCATGGGACTGAAGTCCAGATAAACAAGGATATCATGGGCGGTGGTGAGGCCCTGGGACTCAGCCGGGTACGGGGCGGCTCCCGGAAGGCCCTGCTCATCGTGTCCCCACCTCCTTTACGAGCGACGAACCAGGCTAAGAGGGAGGAAGTGCTGCCCCAGGAGGCAGAGCTAAGCAGCAGCCAGATGGAGACTCAAAAACAAGAACAGTAATAACAATAATTACGGTAAAAACAATAAAGCAAAAACAATAATTACGGTAATGACAGCTGGTGCTTCCTGGGTGCCCAGGACCATGCTAAGTAATCCATGCCTGAGCTTGGCAGCCCCCAAGCCCTGGGCTGCAGACCAGTAGGGACGTCCATGATGTGTTAGGAACCTGCCGCACAGCCAGGGGTGAGTGGCAAGCAAGCGAGTGGAGCTTCATCCGCGTTTACCGCCGCTCCCCGTCGCTGGCATCACCGTGTAAGCTCCGCCTCCCGTCAGATCCGTGGGGAGGGGGGAGGGGGCCTTAGGTTCTCACAGGAGCGGGACCCCTACTGTCAACTGCGCATGCGCGCAAGGGATCCAGTTGTGCTCCTTATGGGACGGGACGCCTGATGACGTGAGGGGGAGCTGGGGTGGTGACGCTGGCCCCGGGGAGCGGATGCAAACACAGACTGTCATTAGCGGAGAGGTTCGCCTGCACAGTAAATGCAATGCGCTTGAATCAGCCCCCAAACACCCCCACCTCCGGTCTACAGAAAAATCGTTTTCCGTGAAACTGGTCCCTAGTGTCGAAAATGTTGGGGACTGCTGCCATTACCTCATCTGAGCTTCACACCAGCCTTATAAAACAGACACTATTATTATCTCCATTTTACAGACGAGGGAACTGAGGTCAGAGGCCAGTCCAAGGTCACACATGGATGTATGCATACCTAGGACTTGAACCTAGGCCCTCAGGCCCTGGAACCGGCTTTCTATTGCTCCTGTTACCACAACTATCCGTTACCGAGCACATTATTACGTGCTGGGCTCTAGAGAAACAGGAATCAAGATCTCGTTTTGGTACGGTGGCCCACACCTGTGATCCTAGTGCTTTGGGAGGCCAAGGCAGATAGGAGGATCAGTTGAGGACAGGAGTTCGAGATCAGCCTGGGCGACACAGCAAGACCCCATTTCTTAAAAAAAAAAGTTAAAAATTAGCCAGGCACGGTGGCTCATGCCTGTAATTCCAGCGCTTTGGGAGGCTAAGGCAGGAGGATCATTTCAGCCCAGGAGTTTTGAGGTTGCAGTGAACTTTGATTGTGCCACTGCACTCCAGCCTGGAGTGGAGCAAGACTCTGAATCTTACAAAAAAAAAAAAAAAAATCCTGTTTTCCAGATGAAAAAATGGAATTATGGAGAAATTAAGTAAATTGGTCAAAATCTTGAAGAGGCTGACAAGACGCCATGCCAGAATTCGAACCCATGACTTTCAGACAACGGCACATGTTGCCGCCTCTCCACGTGGGGCTGGAAAGCCGGAAGGAGGGCAGGCCTGCTGCCCAGAGCCGCCAAATACCCTGCACAGCAAGAGCCACAGCACAGCCCGTCAGTCAGTCGACGCCCCGTTCCGGGACAGCCACCTGCCGGCCCCTGACCCCATCAGGCCCCCGGGCCAGCTGACTGTCCGCGGCCACATTCTGGGCAGCACCCGACGACCAGACCACCGGCCAGCGCCTCTCCGGCCGTTGGCAGTCACTCACCACAAAGGGCCCGCTCCTCCTGTCCTTCGAGAAGCTGTGGCTTCTTCGGGGGCCCGAGGCCACGGGGCTAGTGTGCTGGGGCGGGCGCGGGCTCTCCCCGAGGACATTCTCCCTCTCCAGGTCCGGAGGCGGCAGCTGAGACACAGAACACAAAGAAGGGCTTCGCTGGGGACTTTCTCGCCTACAGAAAAAAACACGTCACACCGGGAGCGTCTATTCTGAGCCAAAGAGGACAAAGAAGAAAATTAAGCTCCCAGAAATGGGAA
Source organism: Mirza zaza (assembly GCA_008750895.1). Lineage (NCBI taxonomy): Eukaryota > Metazoa > Chordata > Mammalia > Primates > Cheirogaleidae > Mirza > Mirza zaza. The sequence goes on from VSMD01124104.1 coordinate 144,086, forward strand.
GTAACGGGCGGGGCAGCAGCTATGGGTTCCAGTGGCCCAGCCACAGCCACGACAACTATGTGACCTCAGGTGAGAGCCTTAACCTTTCTGAGCCTCAGCCATCTGGGAAGGAACAGTAGTGACAGTGCCCTGCTTCCAGGGTTGGCGGGAGAACCCCAGAAGGCACAGCTCAGAGAAAAGTGCTCGGGCGGGGAACCTGGGACCTTCTGATTTCGAGATTATTCTTTTTTTAAGCACCAAAGGAGGCAAGAAAAGCTTCACTTTGTCTGCTGCACCCTTTGAATAAAAGGGCTTGTTCTGCAACATCTGGATGCAGTCAAAAGACTGCAAAGATCCGAAGGCCACACATGGCCCCCCAGGCTGCAGGTTCCCTGCCTGCCACCACCGGACCCCGCCATCCCTAGCATGTGGGTGGCGCTCCATACGTGCTAGCCAGCCTCACTCTGCCAGGTGTCATTCTCGGTCACCTCATTTTAATCTTCTCTCCATGCATCCAAACACACATGCACACACACGCACGGATACACGCAGACAGGGCGTGTGACCAGGCCGGTACCCCTAGTACATTTGTCTGAATCTTGATGTGTCACCTACCTATATAGGGGACATAGTCACAAGCCAGTAGACACACGACTCTAGGACTCCAGAATTTGTATTTTACATGCCCCACACACTCCCTGCACAGACAAGGAAAAGAAGGCCCAGAGAGGGACAGCACCTGCTTAAGAACACACAGCATCAGGAAGAGTGAGGCTGGATTCCTGATCCCTTCCCTCAGGGCCTCCGTTCTGAAGGCCGGTGGGACCCTCTGGTGTCCCTCCCATGCCCCTGGCTGTTCCCTGTCAGCCTCCCCAGAGCCCAGGCCAGCCACAAGGCCTTTTCTTCTGCGCTGCATCATTCCCCCTCGGATCTCTCTTCACAGCCCCCGCGGCTTCAAAGAAATCCTGTCTATACCCAGACGACTGCCCACTCTGACTCTCAGTGTTGGGAATCCAGACTCCTGGACCCCGCTGTCCACTCAACGTCTCCCCTCAGCAGTTTACACTCCTCTCGGATCCGTGTGCACAAAACAGGCTTCGCCGTTCCTCCCCAAAAAAACTGCTCCTGCCATGATTTGCGCATCCTCCAGCCAGGCAGGCCAAGCCCCCTGGGTCGCCCACCTTTCTCCCTGTCTCTCCACCCCATCAGCAAAGCTGAGACTCTCCCTTCAAAACATGCTTCGAGGTGGGCCACGGTGGCTCACACCTGGCACTCTGGGAGGCCGAAGCGGGAGGACTGCTTGAGCCCAGGAGTTCGAGATCCGCCTGAGCAAGAGTGAGACCCCGTCTCCATAAAAAATACAAAACGATCAGCCGGGCATGGTGGCATACCCCTGTAGTCCCAGCTATTTGGGAGGCTGAGGCGGGAGGATCACTTGAACCCAGGAGTTTGAGGTTGCAGTGATGATGCGCTCTAGCCCAGACAACAGAGCAAGACCCTGTCTCAAAAAAAAAGAAAAAAAAAAACAAAGCTGCAAACCTCACATCCTATGCCAAAATCACCTCAAAATAGATCAAAGACCTAAGTATAAAAGCTAAAACCAGAAAACTCTTAGAAGAAAATAGAGGCATAAATCTTCATGACCTTGGATTCGGCAACGGTTTCTTAGTTATGACACCAAAAGCACAAGCAACAAAAGAAAAACAGATAAAATGATCTTCATCAAAACGAAAAACTTCTGTGCTTTACAGAGCACCTATAAGAAAGTGAGGGGACAACCCACAGAACAGGAGAAAATTTCTGCAAAGTGTGTGTCTGCTATAGCACTGGTATCCAGAATACAGTAATACAAAGAAGAATGACTACTCAATAATAAAGACAAACGACCTAACTAAAAGTAGACCAAGGATCTGATAGGTATTCTTTCAAAAAAGACATACAAGTGGCCAATGAGCAGTGAAAACACGCTCAACATCAGTGACTCTCAGGGAATTGTAAATGGAAACCACGATGGGATGAACACAGGTGGTAACAACTGCAGGGGAGGGGGCAGAGGGACGGGAACCCTCCTGCTCTGCTGGTGGGGACGTCAAACGGTGCACCCCACAGATCTTGGCCTTGGCTGGGTCCCTCCTGTCACTCGGATGGCACCTTTCTGGTCCCTCCCCATGAGAGCCCTTCCCTGGCCTCCTGTCACCCTCTCTTTCTCTCTCCCCAAGACTTACGACTCTCTGCATGAACGGTCTCACTCACTCACTGCCTCCATGCCCAGCCCCGAGACCGTGATGCCCACTGGAATGTTCTGTGATCAGATGTTCTGTATCTGCAGGTTCCACAGTCCCCACAGCCACATGTGGTTTCAGAGTGCTCGAATGTGGCCAGGGTGACTGAGGAACTGGATTTTTAATCATATTTAATTTTACCAACAACTAATTTAAATTTAAATAAGCACAGGTGAGGCCGGGTGCGGTGGCTCATGCCTGTAATCCTAGCACTCTGGGAAGCCGAGGCGAGCGGATTGCTCAAGGTCAGGAGTTCAAAACCAGCCTGAGCAAGAGCGAGACCCTGTCTCTACTATAAACGGAAAGAATTTAATTGGCCAACTAAAATATATATACAAAAAATTAGCCGGGCATGGTGGCGCATGCCTGTAGTCCCAGCTACTCGGGAAGCTGAGGCAGGAGGATCGCTTGAGCCCAGGAGTTTGAGGTTGCTGTGAGCTAGGCTGACGCCACGGCACTCACTCTAGCCTGGGCAACAAAGCAAGACTCTGTCTCAAAAAAATAAATAAATAAATAAATAAGCACAGGTGGCTCCTGGCTGCCCCATGGCCTGAGCCAGTGGTGGGCTGAGCCTCTCCTGGCAGCCCCGGCATGTAGAACAGGGCCTGGCACGCGTTCCAGACATTTACTAAATAAACAGAGAGATGGGGTGCTTCCCTCTGATGCCTTCCGCCTCCACCGCGCAGCCCCCGCGCCAGGGGCTTGACCACACATCATCTCATGTGATAAATCTCTGGCAAGTCCGGAAGCAGGCAGGACCCCCCCATTCCCCAGATGAGGAAACTGAGGCTCAAGAGAGGTCTGTTGAAATGCCCAGAGTCACACAGATAGGGTTTAATTCCAGGTCTGTCCGATATGCAGTCCCGGGCTGCTTCCAGGGAGAAATTAAATCATAACATGTGCAAAGGGGTCATCTCCTAATAAAGAACTCTAAGAAATCAATGCGAAATGGACCAAGGTTCCAAAGGAAAACCAGGTGGACCGGAAGGAAGCATGAGGGTTACAGGAAAGAAATGCTAATGGCCTCACATACCTAACAAGATGCCCCCACTCAGAACAGGAACCGAGGTAAGCAAGCTCCACCACACTGACAGGTGCGGGGCACTCATGGGGCAGTGGGGGAGCCCAGACGCTTGATACATTGGTATAACCCCGCTGCATGGTACACTACTGCAACTCTGCAAAATCGCAACCACGTTCACCCTTAGCTAGGCAACTGCCATCCTGAACCCACAAATACACCTGCAGGCGTGCAAGGTGATGTGCGTACGTGGATTTTAACAGCAAAAGATCAAAAATATCACCCGCAGGAGAAGGTTAAATAATTTGTGCTACATCCACAATGCAGGCAAAAAGAACAAGGATATTCTCTGTAGGCTGAACTCAGAAGCTCCCTCAGATGCAACGTATGAAAAACAGACAGGTGGAAAATCTGTGGCTTCAGCAGAGATCCTCAACCCAAGCATCCCCTGGGCAGCTTTGGAAACTAACAAAGGCAGGCCCCACCCACCCCTGCCCAGGCATTGACATCTGTTGGGATTCCCCATGTTGCTCCCACCTGCAACCAAAATTTCAGCCGCTGGTAGAAGATGCTCGTTTACAGAAAAGGAGAAGCAAAACTAAGAATATATATTCCTAATTTGCTTACTTGTATTTTCAGAATGAAATCTAAAAAGAATCTGGACAAAAGAAAGGAATAAATGTGATCACTACATGAAGAGGAATGTGCAGAAGGTAGGTCTTGGGGGAATTTTTATTCTATACTTTTAAGTATTTTGGGAGCCTTGTGAAATAGTCCCCCATTAAAAAACGAAAATAAATAATTTAAGTAAATCAAATGCTATCATTGGGCCTGGGACAAAGTTGCAATAAATGTTTGTTAAATGAAAACGAAAAAGAAAGGGAAGGAGGAAGGGATGGCTTTAATTATAATTATGATAATTATAATCACTCTTCTCGGGGTCCATGAGCAGAACTTGCTGTGAATTAAAAAAACCCTCACCTGGCCGGGCGGGGTGGCTCACTCACGCCTGTAATCCTAGCACTCTGGGAGGCCGAGGCAGATGGATCGCTCAAGGTCAGGAGTTCGAAACCACCCTGAGCAAGAGCAAGACCCCGTCTCTACTATAAATAGAAAGAAATTAATTGGCTAACTAAAAATATATAGAAAAAATTAGCCGGGCATGGTGGCGCATGCCTGTAGTCCCAGCTACTCGAGAGGCTGAGGCAGGAGGATTGCTTGAGCCCAGGAGTTTGAGGTTGCCGTGAGCTTGGCTGACGCCACGGCACTCACTCTAGCCTGAGCAACAAAGTGAGACTCTGTCTCAAAAAAAAAAAAAAAACAAAAACCCTCACCCAAGGAAGCAAAGATATGCATCAAAATGCTTATTGCAGCCCTGCTTCTAACACACAAAAATGCACGTTAACCCAAATATCCATCAACGAGGGTCTCAGTAAAAAAGTTTGGGCTCAGTCACCTTACAAAATACTTTGCAGCCATTAAATAAGGTGATTCTGTATGCACGATTACTGTTAAGTAAAAAAATAAGTAGATTTTCTGTAGAACGCTGTCATGTTTCCATAAAAACTGTAAGTCTTTACCTAGATCTATACATCTGTGTCTAGACCAGGGTCCCTTAACTGCCCGACTGTAGACACTCCGGGCTGGGTCATTTGCTGTGGTCAGGGCTGTCCTGTGCGTTGTGGGATGTTGAGCGGCATTCTTGGCTTCTACCCAAGAGATGCCGGCAGCAACCTCTTCCCAGGCTGTGACAACAAGAAATGTCTCCAGACACTGCCGCATGTGCCCCATGGGCAAAATCGCCCATAGTCGAGAACCGCTAATGGGTCCGGAGAGGTGTTTCCCAAGTTATATACCAGACTCATCCTTCGGGGGAGACGTTCTTTCTAAACTATATGTGTCTATCGTATTTTAAATCTTACACATTCACCGCTTTTGCCATAAGAACAATGTGACCATTATAAATACATATGATGGATGAGCAACTGTGGAGTGTAGGAGTCCCAGAGGATAGCAGACAGCGTAACCGGCTGCCTCTGGGGAAACGCTCACCTTTTATTTTCTATACCCCCCTGTAGGATTTGCATTTTTAACAACCAACATTTTGAACTTCTGTACTGGCATGGTATTTTCTGTTTGTTTGTTTAAGATCCAAGCCCAAAGATCTTTGGGCAGGAGAGGAGAGAGAAATGGGAAGCTGGTGCAAGGCTTTCCAAGGCCTTGGTGAGAAAAAAGACCCTCTGGCAACCAGCACTCTCGGGGCCTGTGTGCTCCGGGCAGGCGTCCAAGGCCAGGCTGGGGGACAGAGCCGGGCCCTGGCGCCACCCCCCCCAAGATGCCCCCACTCCCCCACTGCCAGCGGGCCCTGAGCGAGGTGTTGGCAAACGGATGAGGTGTCACATTTCCACGGCCTCTTCCCTCTTCCCACAAGAACAGACTGGCGAGGGGGACAGGAAAAGCCTCCCAGAGAAGCTCATGGGTGGCCCATGCTGGGTGCTTCGTCTCGGTCAGTGAGAGCAGTGCTCAGGGCCCAAGGCCGGGGGACCGCTTCACGCACCTCAGGCGGGGGGTAGAGGGTCAGGTGCCAAGTCTGCAGGCCCTGATCATGGTGGGGAGAGAGCCTGGCCTCTCGGGACGAGATGTGGGTTCAAAGTCCAACTCCGCCATGTACCCGCTTTCAACTTTAGGCAAGCCCTCATTGCGTGACCGTGACCGACAGCATCCCACAGCTGCGTTTCCGAAGCATCCCTTTCCCGACCGGCCCTCTGCTCTCCTGTGCGGGCGAGGCAGCCCAGGCCCAGGCAGGGGAGGGGCTTGCCTACGGTCATCACGTCTGCAGGGGCAGGGGCGGATCCGGTCCCATTTGGTGACGTTTACTGCGTCCACAGCTGTTGCTAAGGCAGTTTCCACGCGGCCTCCAGAGCACACCGTGCTTCCTCCCACCCCCAGACCTCCGTGCGTGCCGTGCCCCTGCCCGGACCACCCTCGCCCCCTCGTCAGCCCACCTGAGCTCAAGCCCGTCCCTCCAGGCTGCGCTCAAGCCGGCACCTCCTCCCGCACACCTGGACCCCTTCCTCGGCCTCGTCTCCAGCACCTCACTCTGCATCCTATCCCTTCCTGGCCTGGGACCACAGGTCCACCTCCCCACAGAGATCAGGAGCTTCCTGAGTGTGGCCTGGGGGCTCAGAGTCCTTCCCTACCTTCGTGGTTCTTCACTCAGCAGACTGGGCTATCGGTAACTAGATCAGATCTGGGTTCAAATACTAGCTTTGCCACTTGCCGCTGTGTGCCCTGGGGCAAGTTACTTAACCTCTCTGAGCCTCCATTTTTCCACCCATCCAGGAAGACGATCACATCTGCAGCAGATGTCGTCAGCACCCTGCCTGCTCGGCAGTACATGCCAGTGCAAAAGGCGTCCTGCTGTGTGAGGGTGTTCTTTCAACCACTGAACACGGTGACAGCCAGGGCGGAAGAGTCTGACTGTTAATAACCCGGAAACAGCACCAGGCAAGGACAAAAGGAATTAGGAAACACATACTCCGGATCCCTTGCGCCTTGGCTAGGACAACCGAGAGATGTCATTCAATGCTGCCTCCCAGGGGTCCCCCGTGAGGCTGAGCCCCCGGTGCCCACAGTGGCCCAGTATCAATCACCTGCCTCACTGCCCCATTGCCCGGCCAGTTCCTCCTGGAATCGCCTCTTAAGAAACCACCTGCCACGACCTGCCTGTGCGGGAACCAAACCGCCCTGTCCCTCTTTTCCATAATAATGAACACACTACAACAGAGCGGTATACAGAAGGAGCTCAATAAAGCTATCATTGATACCCACCAATGTCATTCTAGGTGCCAGAGGTATGAAACCAGTGGCTCCGCGGCTGTCTACACAGCATGGTTCAGTACGCTTCCCCCATTTCCTAACGGGGATCCACATACAAATCTGGATTTTATGATCTTTTTGGCACGAGAGGTCTGGCGTCTCTGGCCACCATTCTCCCGCGTCAAGAGCCAGACAGACGCAGCTGCCCCTCGGGAAGGGCGCGAGCCCTCTGCTCCACGCCCCCTGCAGTCTCCCGCCCAGCCGGGCCGCCCGGTGCACCCACACGGCCCACGCGGGAGCCGGGTTCGAACCCCCGGCCTAGATGCTCACTCAACGCTGGACAAAACTGAAAGAGCCTGCGTACCCACCTTGTGACCGGCTCCGGTCCCCGACTCCCGCCAGCAGGGCCCCGCTGTGGCCTCGGGGGCTTCTCTCCGCCTCTCCCGGGCCCCGTGCGTGAGGGACAGGCCCTCTCGGGCGGCGGCAGGGGGCCCCCTCTCCGAACAGGCCCTCTTCACGTCGGGGGGCGACGACCGTGGGCAGCCACGCAAGGGGTCGCCCCTCAGGGCCCCAGCGCGCTCCTCTGCCCACTCGGGGGGTCTCCTCGGGCTCCCTTTCTTCCAGTCGGGGGGCGGCGAGGTGGGCGGGTCCTCGCGACAACAGGGCTTCGCGGCCGCCGGCTGGTCCTGACACCTTGCGCCGCGGTGTGCGCCCGCAAAGGCCTTTCTGTCGCCCTCGGCAATCCCCGAGACCTTCTCCTTGGGGCCCGGGGGGACGGGGGAGGCCCCGGGGGGCGGCTCGGGGGGAGCCGCGAGCGGCCGCGCCCACAGAGGAGGGCCGGGCTTCGCGTCCGTGTCCGGACTCGCCGCCGCCGCCGAGCTGCGCCCCGCCTCGGCCAAGCCGGCCGGTGTCCCGGCCCCCTCAGCGGCGGGTCCGTCCCGCGTGCTCCTCCTCCTCCTCCTCGCTTCCCGCGCGCCCGGCTGGCCCGGCCTCTCCCAGGGCGGCGAGCGGCTGGGCCCCCCAGCCCGGCTCTCCGCCCGCCCCTGAGCCCCGCCCGGGACTCGGGCGGACAGCTCCTGGTACTCCGCCATCAGGGCGTCGATGTCCAGCACGCCGGCTCTGTAGCCGTCTCTGAGCTTGCCCGGGAACGTCTCGCTGACCACCTGGGTCCCCCTCCTGGCCGGGGCGTCTTTCGGGCGGCTCCCGAACGCCGGCGCAGTTTGGGGGGCAGCGATGCCGGGGGAGGACACCCTGCTCCCGCCATCCTCCCCATCCTTCCGAGAGCCAGCGCCATCTTCTGGCGCCCGGTGACGCAAGAGAGCGTCCACGTCGATGACTTTTTCACTAGAAGGTTCCAGAATCCCGTCCCCAGTTAAGAAGGGACAGTCTGCCGGCTTCGGGAGTTTCGAAATGCGCACGTGTTCGCGCTCTCTTCCCTTGGCCCAGCTCTCGCCGCTCCCGGTCTCTTCGTAGCTAGGAGGAACCAAAGCCGGTGCGGAAGCGTGAGGAGATGGAGGTGGAGGGATTCTTCTGGAATGTTCCAGCAAGTTGTCAAGCCCTGGTATAACAACACCCTTTGCCTTCTGAGTGTCGGGAATCTGGTAGGTCACTGCAAAAAACGTCGCCCTGGGTTCCCCAGGTGACCCTTGCCTCGCCGCGGCCGAGGAAGGCCGGTCCCGCGAGCCACCTGGGTGCACCTCCCGGGCCTCCGCCGTCCCGTGGGACAGTGGAGGTTGGAGGTTCAAGGCAGCGGCTGTGGGGGTCGGATCGTCGGCCCGTGTCTCCTCCACCCTCGGCGAGTTCTTTGGGGTGAGGAAGCTGAACGCGTCGAATTTCACGTCGTGGGGTAGAGTCCGCCGCCTCCAGCGGTCGGCTCTCTGGTCGGGGGGCGCAGCCCTGCGCACCCTGGCCCCGGGCCCCGGCCCCTGGGCCGGCCCTGGGTCCCCGTCGTCGCTGGCGGCCGCAGGGCGGGGCCCCGTCTGCCCAGAGAACGCGTCTGGACGTGCTCGCTCTCGGGAATCGGGGCGCTCGGCCTCAGCCCCGGAAGGGGGACCCGGGGGGCCCCCCTGGGATGGAGCACCCCGTGCTTCCGCTCCTGGCTTGCGCCCGCGCCCCCGGTGCGGGGCCTCCCAGACGGCGGCCCCGGGGGCAGGGGGCTCTTCGCCAGCCGCCGCCGCGGTGGCTCTATGCCGGCTCCCCGCCGCCCCGCCCGTCCACCAGGGCGACGGGCGACCGTCCCCGGTCTCATCCTGCCGCTCCCAAAGTCCAAGCTTTGGCCCGCCGGCCGCCTCCTGCGACCCCCGGGCTTCCCAAATCAAGCTGGCCCGCAGGACGGACCCCACGTGAGCTCCCGGCCCACAGCGCGGGTCAGCCGGGGCGACCTCCTGGGACAGCCGCCTCCCCTCGGGCGAGGGCCGAGCCCTGCCGCTGCGCAGCGCCACCGCCTGCTCCTCCGGCGCCGTGGCGACCGCCTGGCTGTGCGCGCGCTCCCGCGCCGTGTGCGCCGCGTCGAACCTGGGCTCCACCCTCCGGGCCGTGGCGGGCTTCTCCCAGCGCCCCAGCGAAGGGCTGCTGCTGAGCTTTCCACCCAGGGCGCGTCTTCCCCGCTGCGGCTCCCCGCTCCAGACGGCGGCTTGCCCCGCTCCCTCTGTCCCGGGACCGTCGCAGCCCCTCGGGTCCTCTTTCTTGACGCCTGTCGCTTCCAGCAGGTCTTTCCCCGGCCTGGGCTCCGGGACGTGTGCGTCCGCCACGTCGGCGGGGGCCGTGGTGAGGAGACAGCGCCCAGTCAGGTCAGCCACGGTGTGTCTCTCCACGCGGTGCTCGAACACCGTGGCCCACACGGTCTGGAAGCTTCCCTCATCCTCTGGAGTGACGTCGGGAGTTCCCGCCGAGCTCTCACCGCCGGAGTGGTCGGGGTCTCTTTTGGAACTATCTTTCCGCTCCGTCTGCCTCGACTTCTGCCGGAGCGACCCAGGCTTCCAGTGGCTTCTTGGAGCAGATGCTTCCACCAGACTGTGCCCCTCCGTTTGCTGGAAAAAAAGAAACAGCCCAGCATTACAGGATTGAAAACGGAAAGGACGAGGAGAGGGGGTTGAAATGGCTGCTTGTATAATTAAAACAGTGAAATGGCATAAAATTTTAAAGACCAAAGACACCCAGTGTAGGTGAGGATGTGGGGAAATGGACACTCGGATACTGTTGGGAAGAACTAAATATGGGAGACTTCGGGGCAATGTGGCACACCTGTTTCCCTCCAGAACTCTTTCGTTGCCCATGTGCCCAAATCTACATGAACAAGAAAGTTCAGGCAGCACTGTTCGTGAAAGCAAAAGAACACAGCAACAACCCGAAGGCCCGTCACAGGGGCACTGGCTGAATAAACTTTGATACATCCAAATAATGGAATATGCACAGGCATTTGCACCCACCGGAGGAGGTGAATCCTAACGTCAGGACATCTTTGTCTTGCAGGGAGACAAGCACACAACAGTATATGATAATACCGTTTTTAAAAACTGTATATGTAGGTAGGTACACGCATACATAGACACGGAGATAAACACTCTAAAGAAAAGATTCGAATAAAACTGTGAGCGAAAGGGAAGTGGGACGTGAGGATGGGAGGCAGGAATGGAGATGGGAACATCTTCCTTTAATCTCACACCCTTTGGTTCTATTTGATTTTTATAATATGCATATATTACTTAATAGTTTTTCAAAAATCTTTTGTTGTGTTAGCAATCAGTCTACTTCAACAAGTTAAATATAGAATTGCCACATGGCCCACCAATCCACCCGTGGGGGTATGTACCTAGAAGAACTGAAAACAGGTGTTCCAACTACAACTTGTACATAGTAGCAGCATTATTCACAATCACCAAAAGGCGGAAGCAACTACATGCCCAGTGATGGATGAACAGACACAGATAACGTGGCACACAGCCATGCACGGAATATTACTCAGCCACCGAAAGGAACGAAGTCCCCGATTCATGCTACAATGTGGATGAACTGTGAAAGCATTACGCTACGTGAAAGCAGCCAGACACACAAGGCTACGTGTTGTCTGGCTCCGTTTATGTGGAAGACCCGGAACAGCTGAATCCAGAGACAGACAGATCCGTGGTTGCCAGGAGCCGGGAATAGGGGATGGAGAGACACTGGATACAGGGTTTCCGTTTGGGGTGATAAAAAGATTCTGGAACTAGATAGTGGTGATGGTTGTGCAACACTGAGAATGTACTAATGCCACTCAATTGTACACTTTGACATGGTTATAATATGGGCTGGACCGGTTTGCTAACACTTACCAGGGGTCCTCAAACTTTTTAAACAGGGGGCCAGTTCACTGTCCCTCGGACCATCGGAGAGAGCGCACTGCGGGCCCGGGACTAGTTGGCTGCTAAGCAGGACAGACAGCAGCGGCAAAAACACCAGCGGGCCAGATAAATGTGCTAGGCGGCCTCATGTGGCCCGCGGGCCATAGTTTGAGGACGCCTGCCCTAGATGATGGAATGCCATTGAAGAATTCTAAAAACATATTGATTTTAAACTTTGCTTATATTTTACTGTGTAAATTTTACACAAGTAATATACGAACCCATTCTCATTATAAAGGAATCTAGGCCGGGCACGGTGGCTCACGCCTGTAATCCTAGCACTCTGGGAGGCTGAGGAGGGCGGATTGCTCGAGGTCAGGAGTTCGAAACCAGCCTGAGCGAGATCCCATCTCTACTAAAAATAGAAAGAAATTAATTGACCAACTAAAAACATATATACAAAACATTAGCCAAGCATGGTGGTGCATGCCTGTAGTCCCAGCTACTCCGGAGGCTGAGGCATTAGGATCGCTTGAGCCCAGGAGTTTGAGGTTGCTGTGAGCTAGGCTGACGCCACGGCATTCACTCTAGCCTGGGCAATAAAGTGAGACTCTGTCTCATAAAAAAAAAGGAATCTAAACAATACAGACAAAGCTCAAATTTTTTTCCTCCCTCATTCAAATACTGGTCACCTTTCTGGATAACAACATTATCAATGAGTTATAAACCTTAAAGAGCCTTCTTTTCTCCTTGTATTAGTTTTGTACATATAAGCACATATGTGTGTGTATATATATATTTATATTAGAAAAACATAGCTTGCTTTATAAATTTAAAAAATTTTTTATTCCTTAAAAATATTTAAAATGGTATATTTTGTTATGTATATTTCACCACAATAAACACACATCCTCAAAGTCTACTTATAGAGATGAAATCTCATTATATTTAAAGCAAGCATTTACTTATTAACTTTTCCTTTCTCGAAGGCTTTCAAACATACACAAACTTACAGAAAAAAGACTAAACCAACCTCAATCCATGCCCCAGAGCTCTTGCTCTTGTTGTCACCACGGTATTTCAATGAAAATAAGAGGCACGTCACTTAAACCGAACCCTCTCCTAACCACTTCAAAGAAGTGATTCCGAAGACACAAGGATAATAAAACTCGGGGGTAGGGGGTGGGCAAAGGGGCCCCCCCCCAGAGCATCCCCACCCAAAGCCGGCCCACCCCGTTGGGGAGTCACCGTGAGATGGGTGCAGACGAGCTTAGAGCCAAGCAAGCACTGGGGTTCTTTTCAAAATTCCGAAGAAGTTTCTGAAAACATTAAACATGCACCTGCCACGTGATCCAGCCACTCTAGGCCCAGACGTTCACCCAAGAGAAGAGGAAATCCAGGTCCCTACGAAGCCCTGTGCGCAAATGTTCACGGAGCTTCATCCGTAATGGAAACAATCCCGCCTTCCACAAAAGGGTAGATGGATAAACCGTGGTCTACCCACGCCCTGGGACACCAGTCAGCAACAGAAAGGAATGAACCAAGGAAGCACACCAGGACAGGGCCGATCTCAAATTAATTATTCCGAGGGAAACAACAGAGGACTGGCTCCATCTACGTTAAAGTCTAGAAATGCGAAGCAATCTGTAGTGACAGGATGCAGGTCCGTGGTGGCCTGCAGGGCAGGGCTGGGAGGGAAGATGACAGAGTGGCGTAAGGGAACCTTTGCATGCGATGGGAATGCTCGTCGCCCCCCCTGTGACGGCGGCCTCACAGGCATGCACACGTGCAGCCACTCGCCAACTTGCGTGCTTTAAACACGTGCTTTTGCCATGTGCCAGCTGTATCTCAATAAAACTTAAAAAGAAATTAAGACTGCAGAAAGCATCAAACACAAACCAGTTACACCTGGCAGTTACTTTCCAAGCTTTCTCTTGTTAAACAGATGAAATAAAAAATATACATATATACTTTTTAAATTGCTGGCCACGTACCTCTTTTTTTTCTATGGCTAGGTCAGGGAAAAGGGTAAGAGCCACGATGAGGAAACTTTGAGGGAGTTTCTTTTAACATTTTTGACCTAAATTTTACTGTCTTATTGAAGACACTCAAGAAGGCACTCTTCTATAAAAGAAAGCCATGCCCCTCTGCTCTTTGCAAAGAAAAAATTAAATGCCTGATAATTACATTTGTGAGCAGCATACCTGCGAGTGAGGAATCGGAGCCCACCATGCCAGAAGAGACTTTGAAAATCCCAACGTTAGAGGAGAGAAATGTTTTACTGTGCGTGACAGGTTTCTCATTCTCTCCTGGGTCCAGCAGATGACAGAAGCTCCTTCCCCAGTAAGTGTAAGTGGCCACTGGAAAACGAGACGTGCCAAACGCAGCTACTCCTTACCTTGTCTCTCGGGTCCCTAGGAAGCTCAGCGCTCAGCCCAGCACCCTTCTCGTGTTTGACTTCATTGCTTGACGCTGAACTTGAAAACCTGGTACAGAGATCTGAGTTACTTGGATGGAGCCAGAAGCCGGGGTTCCCCGTAGCCCACATGCCGCCAGCTCAGGAGCCCAAGGGTGAAGCCGGCTTTGGCAGTGTCAAAGCCACACCAGCTGATGTCCCTCGAGAAAGGACATTTCCTTTCCAGCTGCCCAAAGGAGAAGAGCCGGGTGGGGACAGCCTACCTGACACACAGCATCATCGATCGGGGTGCAAGGAGCCCAGGCTGGGGTGAAGACACAGTTGCTAGTCCCAGCTCTACTTGCCTCCTTACCGGGGAGCTCAGGTCGGGCTTGTGACCTCACCTGAGCCTCTGTTTCTTCATCTATAAAATGGGGATAATTAACACCTCCCCGTCCCTTTTATAGGGCAGATAAGAGGCTACCCAAGGCCCTAATGGGTACATGAGGGCGTTTGGGGAAGAGTGAAGATGCCCCAGGAGGGGTAATTAATGGCAATCCAGGCAGGGCAGCAACCCCTCCGCCATGGGCTGTCACGGAATGTGTGGGGCCGCGTCTATCTCTGCCTCTCGAGTCGTCACCCTTCTCTGGGCCTCAGTCTCCTGGCATATCAAGAGCAAGAGGGAGTGGGGCTAGACTCTTTCCCTCTCTGAAGAGTTCTCTGGTGTGAATGCCTGAAGATGAGGCATGTGCTTAGTTCAGGGCCGGGGGCTTTGGAGAAAAGGGAGGGAGAAAACGTGAACCACTTACAACTTGACCCCCACTTAGCAACCCAGAGTCTGCGTCCTGGGAGGTGTGAGGCTGTGGTGTGTTGTTGCTAAACTAAGAGCCTCAGTTTCCCCACCTGTCTGAGGGGAAGTCACGTGGCCCCTCCAAGGCACAATGAGGCCACAGTGAGAGGAAGCATGTGAGGTCCCTGGCACGTGTGCCCCTTTCTCTGCTGCCTTAACTCAGGGGTTCTCAGGCCTGGCTTCACAAGAAACCCACTTGGAAGCTTTTAAAAACTACCAAAATATAAGCCCCTCCCCAGACCAACAATCAGAATCTCTAGGGGTGGGGCCCAGGCATGAGTATTTGTTCCAGGTGATTCTAATGTGCAGAGCCACCGGTCTAACCTTGGCCGGGCCGGCTGCCCCGGTTCCCAGCGCCGGGAGGGCAGCCTGCCCAGACGTCCTGCCCCTGCAAGCTCCACCCTGGACAAAGTATGTTGGTGGCATGCATGTTATTAATGAGCACGTTCATCACGCCTGGTGGCATCTCCCTGTCGTGGCCACTTGTGGGAAAACAGGTGTGCCAAGTTTAGGAAGTCATTATTAACCAGCTGGATCAATAATGCCATTTGCAGCCGCAGTCCTGAATTGTCTCTATGTTTGTGCCTCCATCCTTCAAGGAAGGTCTTAGTATCATTCCCATTTTCCAGGTCAAGACACTGAGGCTCAGTGAGGGGAAGCACCTGCCCAGGTTATCCTGACTCCTCTGATTTTATATTCCAGGCCACTCCTAGAGGCTTAGGCCTCTGTCTCCCCATCCAATGGAGACAGGCGGAGCTGGAATGGTGTCTGGCTTCAGCTTCCTCGGGGTGGTTGGGCTTTCTGGCCTGAATGTGTGAAATGGGCGACTACCTCCCACTGCACGCACAGGTGCGCGCAAAGCTGAGCAGGCCAAGGATACCGAGCTCTAGCCCCCACTGCTGGCCGTACCCAGAGGGGCTCTGGTGGGCGGTGGGCGGCAGCCCAGGGCTGAGGGGGGCGCATGGGAGCATCCACTTACAGCTTGGTCAAATCCGCAGACAGCGGCCGGGCCTGGAACGTCCTCCTCCTGATCGCGGGCTTTGTCTCGGAGCTCTCGGCAGCCCAGCCTCTGACCCGAGCCTGCACGTTCACGGCCCCTTTCCCGGGCTCTGGCACCTCCGGTGGTGGCTCAGGGGAGGCTGAGGGGGGTCCGGGCCCCGCTGCCAAGGCCAAGGTCATGGCCACCACGGTGCTCTCCTCCCCAAACAGGCTGATGCGCTTCTTGACGCTCCCCCTGGAGGGGACGCCTTCGGCCGCTCTGCCCTTGACCTCGGCGAGGTCCGGGCCTGGTCCTGGCCGGGGTGGAGGGGGCTCGGGTGCCTTCTCTGGCTCCCGGGCCAGCCTGCCTTGCTCTTCTCCCCAAGGACTCCGGTCACCCCCGGGGGAGCCCCTGGCTGCGCCCCCCGGGGCTCTGGGGCCGCCAGTCTCCTGCTGAAGCACCTTCTCCTTCCGTTCCTGGATCTTCTTGGCCACCTCTAAGAAGTCTGAACTCGGGTCCCGACGGGGGGCCTCTGGCCTGGCCACACGCTCGCTGTCCACCCTGGGCTCCGGCCTGGCCCGCTCCGAGGCCCGGCGCTCGGGGGCGCAGCCCGGCGCCGCTCCGCCGCCCTCCTCGGCCGCCCTCCTCAGCAAGGCCTCCCCGCTCTCGAACCGGGCCGTGAGGTCCACGGACAGAGGCCTGGGCTTCCTCACCCACGTCTTCTCGGGAGGGGTGGGGGGCGTCTTCCCTGCCGCGGCCGCCCCGCCGGGGCCCGGCTGCAGAGGCAGGCTGGACTCCGGGAGAATGGCCGACGCGGGCCTCCTCTTCAGGCGAGGCCTGGGCTCTGGCGCGGGGCTGGCCGCGTCCCCCACGCCGCCAGCCTTGGAGAGCGCCTGGCCCCGGCCTGCCTCCTCCGGGACCTCGGACGGCCTCACGTCCTGCGGCAGGGAGGCCGGTCGGGGAAGGCTCCCCGCCGGCTTGCGGGCGGGCACGGTGGGCTTGGCGGCCACCTCCGGCCTTGAGCCCGAAGGGGGCTCATGAGACACGCCCGCCGTGGCCTCCTGGGCCCCCTCGCTGACCGCCTTCCCCAGAGCCGGGCCGGGTCTGGTGGTTTCAAAGAGGATCATGGTGGTGGGGCTGGGCTGCAGGGGCACGGCCTTGGGGAACAGGGATGCGCTTTTCCTCGGGGGGCCCTCCCCGCCCCCCGCCTCCTGCCCTGCCCAGCCGGGCACCCTCCCGTCCAGGTCCTTTGCTGCCAGCTGCTCGCACGGCCCCCTGGAAGGAGCCAGGCCGGTCAGACTGTGCCGCGAAGAGGGCATGCCGGGCGCCGCGTCCGGGGGGACCTGCTCCCTGCAGAAGGGCTTGGGGGCGAGCCGCGGCAGGGGCAGCACGCGGGCAGGGCCCCGCAGCGGGCTCCTCGCCTCCGAGAGCCTGGCCGCCGGGGCCCCGGAGGAGTCGCCGGCCTGGCAGAAGTAAGTCCGCTGCAGGGTCTCCTCCTTGCCGATCTCGCCGAGGCCTGGCATCACCGTCAGGGACGTCATGGAGCCGACCTCGACCCGCGTCGCCATGGTTATGGTCGTGGATCCATGGGGATTAGGAACGTTGGGAATGGAGGAGCAACTGCTAAAAAACAAACAAAAAACGAAATTGAGAGCACGGTCCGTGTCTGGGTTGCGGCAGAGTGGATTGGGGGACAGGGACAGAGAGCCCTGGGCCCTGGCTCTGGACCACGGCCTGCGCTGGCTTCACCGGGCAGGCCCGGGCCTGCCCCTCCGCCGCTCTGAGCTGCGGGCGAGGGAGGGACGGAACGGCCGTCTCTGAAGTTCGTTCCAGCTCAGAGGGTGTGGAAAAGACACTCGCCCGAGGACTTTCCCTGACTCTGCTCGTCTCGGGCCAGCCCTCGGGGTAAGAAGGGACTGTCTGCCGTACAGACCTGGAACCAGCTCAGAGAGGCGAGGCCACTAGCCCGCAGCCCCTCGGGAAGGAGGAGGAGAAGTCAGGGCTCGACCCCAGACTCACACCACACAGGCTCCCAGCATGAGCCCAGGGAGAGCGACCGCAGGGTCCCTCGATGCTGTTACCGTATGTCCCCACTGCAGAGCCTGCACATCGGGGACCTCCGCGGACCCTTGCCGCGACCCCGTGCCGAGACCCCGTGCCGAGGAGGGGAGCGACCGCCGCAGTTCACGCAGCTGCCCCAGAGCAGCAGTCGCCGGGGCCACAGGGAGGTGAGTGGCCACGACGGGACCCAGGCCTCAGCCACCAGCCCCACCAGACCGCCCCTTGGTCCCTTTACTTTTCCCTCCCCAACCTTTCCAGATACCATCAGAAAAAACAGAATAATCAGCCATCTCATTTTTTTTCACTCAATTTGCTGTTATTTGTTTGCCTTTAGGATCCTTCCTGTGGAATACCTAATTTTATGCCCGCTGACTTCATATTCTGTTTTGAAAATCTATTTATTTATTTACTGTTGGGCACGGGGTCTCACTGTGTCACCCAGGCTGGAGTGCCGTGGTGTCATCACAGCTCACAGCAGCCTCCGACTCCTGGGCTCAAGCGATCCTCCTGCCTCAGCCTCCCTCCCGAGTAGCTGGGACAGGACCACAGGCACCGAGCCTGGCCTTCGTGTTCTTCATAAGGAAAGGGACGGCGAGGGCTTAGCACGAGTGGGACCCCGAGCCGAGACCGGCGCTTCGTGTGTTTTACAAGGTCCCTCCCCACAGCCTTATCGGGTGGGCCCGACGATCAGACCCCGTTTTGCAGAGACTCGGGGCATAAGCGCCCTGTTCCTGCAGTCGTGAGATCTGTCTTCTCAAAACGGGAGCCCTCCTCTCTCACTGATCCTCCCACAACAACCCCAAAAGGCAGGAGCGACCGCTACCTCCCTCCTGGGGATGCGGGGAAAGGGGCCAGAGAGGCCCCCAGGCCCGCTCACTGTCACACAGCTAAACCCTGACCTCAGGTCCGGGATCCCCGCATGGCCCTGCCTGTTTAAAAATTATTTTTTATTCCTTTCCAGCCTTACAGAGTGCCAGGCAAGCCCGTTCTTGATCCACAGGCGCCTGTCACACCAGTGTTTTCTTTCCCGGTAAAACTGCCGCCAGCCAGCCCCCGCGCAGCCGGGCTAACAGAGGGGAAGGCGTCTCAGCTACGCGCCAGCCTCCTGCTCCCCCTCGGGCCGTCAGGCTGCTCCACCGTCTCCCACGCACTCGGCAGCCTCCACGGGAGAAAGGAGACAGATTTTGGTATTTTCTCTCCCTTGCACACTCGGTGGTGCTGACTGGCTCCACTGCCCCAGACCGGAGGACACTGTTTAGACCCCGTCAGAGGCAGAAGGGAGATCAGAGACGCAGCATCCGAGAATCGGAGGACTTCCGCCTGCAAAGACCCCAGGCAGAGCCCTGCGGCTCCGGAACCCCACCCTGCATCCGGGCTGTTCCCCTCCACGGCCAGCCCCCGTGACATCTCGAAATCCTGCTCTGCGACACTCACGCAGCCCAGACGCAAGACGTGGGACGGCGGCGGGAGGCAAAGGACAAAGGCGACATCATCCCCGGGCAGAGCCCACTGGCACCCTCCACCCGCTGGGCCCCTCTTACCCGAGCCGGCGGGCCCTGGGCGGGGGGTGTGCCTGCCGTGGAAAGCCAAGGGTGTCACACCTCATCGTGGACGGGGCTGTCCCCACGCTCCCATGGCCGGAGCAGGTGGGGAGACGCCGTGCGTTCCGGCAGGCTGAGTGTCTCGGGGCTGGGGAGACACGGGACGCCGGGCCCGGTTCTGCAGCTCCAGCAGTATGTGAACAGACGGCGCAAAAGCTCTCAAGCTCCAACTGCATCCGCTGGCGTCTCCTCCAGCTAAGAGAACGTATGCTCCCTTCGGCGTTTCAATTATGTAGCCTTCTATACACGTGCGCTTAAATAGTGTGGAGTCCACAGCAGGTTCTCCGTGAAAATCTTCCCTACTTCTCTGGTGCATGTTTTTGGACCACCCAGTACATATACAAAGATGGGCGAGAAATAGCCCTGCACACCCACGGAACTCACAGTCTTGTGTAAGAAACACACACACACACACACACACACAAAAAAAACACACACACAGAGAATTACAACCCTGTGGAATAAATGTCATGGTTTATAATAGCACCAAAGGCAAAGCTATCGATGCATAAATACGTAATTGTTGAGCGAATATATGAACGGATGATGAAATACTCTGCCTCCACTTCTCACTCTTCTAAAATGCCAACTAAGTCTAGATGCCACGAGTCTCATGACAAATGACACCAAACCGCCTGGGACACAAGACTCGTTGCTCTGGCTGTGGCTAGCGACAGAGCCCGAGAGTGGAGACATGCTCAGATGGAGGCTCCACCCACCAAGCCCCACGAAGAGACTCCGCGCCCGTCCTGCTAGGCCACAGGGAGGGGCTCCGCCCTAGGGCAGGCCACTGCCACACACCCGCTGCGACCACATGGACCGCACGCCCTCACGGGAGCTCATCTGCCCAAATGTGGAACAACGGTGTCCCTCTGCGTGGCTTTCTCTGGGAAGAGCCGCCTAGGGCAACTGTTGTTGAATTAGAATCGATGGTACACAAATGTCACCCCCTTTAGAGCCCCCGGACCCACTGCAGTGGCTACTCTGCAGGGAAGGAAAAAGGTAAAGGCAAGAGGAAGTGAGGAGATCAGCCTCTGAGTCCACACCCCTGACACAGAACGTGCCTCTGCCCCCTGCAATCTTCGTCATGGCTTTGTCTACCTCTCAAGTCTCCACTTCGAGGGCCTAGCAAAAGCCTCGGATGTGACTATAAATCAGTGAATCAATTAATAAGTCCACGAACAAAGGAAAGTAAAAGAAGTTTTTAACCCGCTGTAGTAGATGGTTCAATAATATTTTAAAGTCCTTCCCAACCCATGGTCCTCAGGTTTTCATTTAACCTGCGGTAAAATACAAGGAAACCGATTTAACTACAGGCTTCAAAACCTTGCTTTAGATGTAGCCCATATGTTATGCTTGATTTAATAGACGATAGTGTCTTCCAAAACATTTCGGAAGCGCACTCGCACACAGGCCAGCTGCTACTTATTGCTAAGGTGGACGGGCTCAGTATTTTTTTTAAATCATGTATCAGCTCAGCACTACGGCCAAAACCAGGAAAGCAGGAAAACAGAGTCTGGGCCATCTCTGGTTCACACATATCTCATCACGGAGGTCAGCATGTGGGGCAGGCGGGGAGCTAGGCGTCCACCTGGCCGGTCGGGAAGCTGGTGGACCGGGAGAGAGGTGACATCAGTCTAGCCACAAGCAGTGGGTACAGCAATGGGTATTTTCTTGCTCTTGCTGAACTTGCCAACTCCATGAGCTGGATCTCCCAGGAGTGATTTGCAAAGTTCAAAATTCCCATTTCCTGCCATTTCATGCAGAAAAAAAGAAAAAAAAAATCACTCGTCTAGAAGGACGTCCCCCAAAGCAACAGGTGTTGAAATGACGGAGACAGGAGTCATTCGAAAGCATTCATTCCTCCATCCTTCTGACCCTCCGTCTGCAAACACTTCCCAAAGCGCCAGGCTTTGTGCTCGGTGCTGGGGCTCGTGGTCTCTCCTGGGGAATCCGAGAGATCTGCAAGGGAGAAGGCAAGAAACAGCACTTCCATTCAAAACCAAACCGTTTGGCAGCTTTTCTCCCAGTTTCAGAGGCGTTGATTCATTCTAACAGCTGCTGAGGATCTTTCATAATTACACCCTTAAATCCGATCCGAGAGCTCCCCAGCCATTCACTCAGCCGTCTCTGGCTGCCGCTTCCTGGGAATGCCACCATCTGGCGAGGGGCGTGGGCTGGTCCTGACACCTTCCAGCATCTTCCGGAACGTAGCCCTGGCCCCCCAACTCTGCACACCCATCTTGTGCGGGGCGCTGTGGGAACAGCCAAGAACGGATTGGCAAAGTGCACGCTCGTGTCCTGCCGGAAGAGCAGGGCTGCAGTGCGCATCCGATCTGTCCGCCCACGGGCCCCGGATGGAAAAGGCCCAAGCAAAATGCCAAGTGTCGCCCGGAGTGCGTGCATCTTCTCATCCCTGTCCCCACGGCTGCCGCCCTGGCGCCTGCCTGCCTTCCCTTCTTCCTTCATCCCAGTACACAATCACTGAGTACCTACACGGGTCAGGCACTGGAGACACGGCAATGAACAAAACATACGGAAACCTGCTCCTCTCGTGGAGCTGACATTCAAGAAGACAGGAGAGAAGAAAATAAACAACATAAATAAGTGAAATACATAGGAAGTTAGTTGGATAAGTGATAATAAAGAAAGGAATTTGAGATGGGGTGGCCAGGGAAGGCTTCCCTGAGAAGGGACATTTAAAATCAGCCTCCTTCCTGCCACAGCTGGGGGCCCTTCCAGTCTATTCTAGCAGCAGCCAGAGGGATCCTCGAATATGCAAACTCCAGGATGTCTCCTCCCCACCCCAAGCCCACGGGTGTCCCCCCACTAGGGGGGGGGACAGATAAAGATCAAACTCCCGTCCCTGAGGCCTGGTGGGATCCAGAGCCTCTTTATCTCGCCAGCTTCGGTCTGATGATTGATAGCACGCATCGGTCTGTCTGTCTGTCTGTCACACATACATACACTCCAGCTCAGTGAACCCCAGACATGTCATGCTCCTCCTCGACTTCACACCTGTGCACTGCCATGTCCTCACTGCCTGGCTAATCTTTATTCCTCCCTCCATCCCCATCGCCGTAAGGCCACCTCCTCTAGGAAGCCTTCCCTGATGCCCTAGGGCTGGTTCAGGTGCCTCCTCTGTGCTCCGGTATCTCACTCCCTGTGGGTCCCCCTTGCTCAGCACTGACAGAAAAGGTCGTGATTATCTCTGTTTCCTCCACTAAACCGTAAGCTCCTGGCACAAGAAGTGCCCCGGGTCCTGTTCACAACCGCACCCTCAGAGTCTGACACCGAAACAGGCATAAAGTCAGCGTGCAAAAAAAAGCACCTGAAGGGAAAACATCCCTGAGAAAAGAAAATAACAACATCCGATGCAGGGGTGGGTATGGAAAATGGGTTTGCTCATCCGCCCCCAGGGACAATGTAAGTTATAAAAGCAATTGGCAACACTCAACATCTTCTGAGACCCCATCATGAGGAAGGCACCACGATGACTGATTCTGTGCCTCTTCTGCCTTCTGTCATTAATCCAAGTAGTAACCTCGTGCTGTTCAAATTACTGCCACCAGTCCACAGATTGGGAAAATGTAGCCCAGAAGCAGCCAGTTTCTGATCTCACTGCTAGTGAGGGGGAGAGGTAGGGTTGAAATTCAGGTCTTCTGACAGCAAATCAAATGTTTTCCCCCTGTATTCCTCACCCCCCTGCAAAGAAATATTTATTTTAACTCAGTAGTCCCATTTCTAAAAAACGTGTCCTATGGAAATAACCCAAAAGAAAAGCTACATGCACGAAGATGTCCTTTGCAGTGTTATTTATCCACCTGCAGCAAGAAGACACCCCTGGTCATAACCCCTACTTGAAATAACCCAGGACGCACAGCGTGTGAAATGCCACGACAGTCGCAGCCTGTCAGCATCGGCAAGTAAACATCACTGGCCAGGGAGTCAGAGCAGGGTGGTTTTAGTCAGGGGGACCATACATTCTGGTGTACTTGGGACATAGCCCTCTCACTCTCGTCAGGGGTCCTCAAACTTTTTAAACAGGGGGCCAGTTCACTGTCCCTCAGACCGTTGGAGAGTGCGCACTATGGGCCCGGGACGAGTCGGCTGCTAAGCAGGACAGGCAGCGGCAGCAAAAACACCTGGAGGGCTGGATAAATGTGCTAGGTGGCCCGCATGTGGCCCACGGGCCGTAGTTTGAGGACGTCTGGTTTGTCCAGGTTTGTACAATAAATTATCCCATCACCCTACTTTTAACAAATTACAGTAGAAATCACATAATCTCCACTACTTCAACCATTTCAAAGTTGCTCAGTGGCGTTTAGTAAATTCACAATATTGCCCAACCATCACCCGCTGTTTCCAAAACATTTCCATAACCCCAAAGGAAATCCCATACCCGTTAGGCAGTCACTCCCCATTCCCCTCTCCCCCAGCCTCTGGCAACCACTCATCTGCTTTCTGTCTCCAAGCATTTTGCCATTTCTGGATATTTCATAAAATTGGGGGCTACATCCATCACCCTAGTAAGTCTCAGCATCTCCCCAATGGCCGAGACAGCTTGGGCGAGCCCCTCCCTTTCTCCGGCCTCAGAACCAAGAGGTGCAATGAGGGGTCGTTAATTCCCTGTCATTTTAAAGATTCTGCCATTCTGACTTGGCTCAGCCTGGAGGCTCATCGGTTCTGCATTTTCCACTTTTCTCTGCAACTGACACCCCCACCCGCTGGAGACCACATTTCTGGATTCCGGGATGCACATTCTAAATCTCCTCCTTCCCCATGCTTCCTTAGAAACAACTGGTGCTCTGTAAAGGATTGTTGAGGGGCTAAATAAAAATTCTTACTCCCCTGTTAAGTCTCCTATGGAGTGTGGACTATTTTTGTTAAGAATGGCCTTCATTAGCATAGTCCTGACTTCTGTGTGTAGTGCCATCATTAGAGCTGAGCGCATCTGATGTTCCCAACTCTGGAGTTCGGGGAGAAGCTTGAGGTGGCTCTCCTCAAACTCCCCCGGGACCATCAGATGTGGGTGGCACACACACCAGTAAAAGAGTTTCGTGGTGTATTAAAGGAGTTTGACAAATGTTGGGTTCACAATAGCAGGTGTCTCTCCAGCACGACTTTTCAGAACCTCTAATGTGCTGACTGGCATCTTGTACCCTCCGAAGCACAATCCACACTGCGTCGCCCCAACACCCCTTATCCAGGTGCAACTAACTACTGAGCTGGAGAAAGAATGACACAACTTATCTTTAGCCCTCTCTTTAAACATCCGCCTTTTCAATTTCATTGGCCTGTTCCTTCCTACAATTTGTGCTGTTTTGGGACTGGCTGACCACTCATGGAAACAATTAACAAGCTGCTTTTTTTTGTTTTTTTTTTTTTTTCTCTTATTTTTCTCTAGATCAGAAATTGACAAACTAGAATCCACAGACCAAACCTGGCCCACTGCTTGGTTTTGTAAGTAAAGTTTTATTGGAACACAGTCATGCCCATTTATTTATGTAATCACCTACAGCTTCTTTCAAGAGTCATTATCTATGGCTCTGTCTTAGGGACAGAGTTTAGTAGTTGCAGCTGAGGCCATATGGCCCAGAAAGCCTAAAATATTTACTACAGCTCTTTACAGAATAAGTTTGCTGTCCCTGTTCTGGATTGTGGCCCAGTGAGTCCTCTGAGAGACTGGACTCCCCCAAGGGTGGGACATCCTCCTCTTTCAAATACTCAAAGCTCTTACAATACCCTGGCCGAGACTCACACCTCCATTAGACCTCTTCAGGTGGTTCCACATGATAACTACAGAAAAGTCCAAAAATACAGAGAAGCAACAGTATTTTTAATAATCCTAAATAAATCCCACCATCCACAGGCAACAGCCACCATGAGCATTCTGATGTATAGCAACCTGGGCATTTCCAATGAAAATAAGGAACTTTTGGTCAAAATTCAAATGGAATTAGACCATGCATGCTATTTACAAACTCGTTTTTGTTGGTGGTGTTTAATTTCAAACTATATCATGAACAGCTTCTACATCAATAGCTATGCACCCCATACAGGGGGTTCTAACGCTTTTGTGGTATTCCACTATGTGGATATCTCATCCTTATATAACCTGTCCCTCACTATTGGGTCTTCAATGGTGCAACTTTCCAATTGTTGAACATTAAAGCCAATACTACAGTGAATGCTCACAGGCAATTTATTTTCCCAAGATATTAATAAATTGTTGCCTAAAGTGGGCTATCTGGTTCAAAGGACACACACCTTTTCTAGAACGTCGGATACACGCAGAATCGCATCTAAGGGAAACACTTCCCACGCTGACTCAGTTCAGAGCTGCAGAGTCCAGGCTTTTCGACCTCTCCCCTGGGGCACGCCCAGGAAAAATGTCTAATGAACAATAAACCAGGCCCTGCCCACACTTGGAGCTTAAGGGCTCTACTTTATAACAGGATCATGACAGCCTTAACTAGAAGGTTTCCAAGGGTCACTGGAACAGCTCACTGAGAGCCCTGAGTCTGGGAGCAGCCGGGAGGCTGTGTGCGGCCTGGCATTGGGAGCAGGAAGGAAGACCCAGCCCTGGAACTGACATTCCAGGCGAGCAGAGGAAACTCGACTCCAAGGCTCCATTCAACATAAAACACAGCTGCTCAATGCTGGACTCAGAAAAACATGAGCACAACACGCTCTCTCCTTAGGGAGCCTGGGAAGTGCATATTGCATTTCAGAAAAATAATAATAATAATTCCCTCCAAGTACAAGTAGATTTCTGAAGGAATTAGCTTATGTTGGCCCAAGAGCTGTTTTATGTGCAAAGCTCAAACCCTGAAAATGTCTGATCATGTCACTCCCCAGCTCTGGAATCACCAGTGACACCCACTGCCCCTTGCCTTGGGCAAGGTAGTCAAGACCCTCCTAAAGTTAATCTTGTCTGTGCTGCAGGCCCCGACCAATACTCCCAGGTCCTCGAATGGGTCCCACGACTTGAATGTCCTTTTCACGTTTTTCCTTCTGCATGGACAGCCCTTCACCTAGGGCACGATTTCTATTTGCCTGAATCCTACCCATCCTTTTAGAGCAGTTTAAATGCAGCCTCTTCCAGGAAGCCTATGCTGATTTCCCAGGCCAAAGTGACCCTCCTGGGCAATTCACTTGATCGAAATGCCTCGTATCAGCAAAAATCCCTAGGCTCCCCCTTGCAAGATGCACGCCCACCACTACACCCCACCCAGCACACAGACACCTTCCGTGTGAGCTGCCCGCCCCAGAACCTACTGGGTGCCAGGTAAGACAGAGTGGAAGAGTGCTGAGTTCCTCAGAGGTGGGAAGGTGCCCACCTGTGAAACAGATGGTTTTAGGTAACAGGATGCTTTGAAACTCGGGAACAGCATTCAAGTGCCTTGAATGACACTGTGTGAAAGCTGTTTCCTTTCTATTCTCATGGGAGCCTTTGGAAGTCACAGAGACAGCCTCTGCCTGGTGACACTGACTTTAATACCTCCATCTCCATGATCTGCTAATCTCCCAACCTAACAGACAGAAGACAGCATCAAGCTCAGACCATCAGCTGCTGCAGTAGCAGATTTAAAATATTTCATTTTTGTTGCATTTAGTTTTTACTGTTATTTTCTACTGAAGGCGAATGGCACTGGTTTTCTATGTACGATAGAGATTTTTTGAAATGCTCCTTTTTAAATAAACGTATTTATTTAACTTTTCAAAAAGGAAAATGTTTAAAAATAAAATGATGGTACAGGGATTAAGTGGATATGGTAAAAGTTCATGCTTTTTTTGTTGTTTGATTTGAACAGGGACATTACCAGTACAGGGTAAAGAACATGGTGTTGGAGTCAATAGTACTGATGGGGGCTCTCAGGTAGCTACCTTCCTTTCTGACAAGTCAGAGACTAGCTTTTTTCAGCTTCCTTTGCAGCTAGAAGTAGCTATGTGACCCAGTTCTGACTAAAAATATATAAGAACATAAGAGGAAATGGGGAAGACTTGTAGGGAGGCTTTTGTTTTGCTGTAGGTGTTTTGTGCTGCTGCCTCTCCTTCCTACCTGAAATGAAGATACGATGAGTGGAGCCATGGCAACCATCTTGGGACCAAGAGGCCACAAGCCAACATTTTAAGGATCATGACATGGAAAAGACCGTGACGAAATAGTTGAGCCACTGCACTAACTCTAAATTGCTCTCCTCTGTTTTTTTTTTTTTTTTTTTTATGTAAAAAATAATAAAAAGTTACTTATTTAAGCCATGCTTCCTAAAGGACAAGGCACAAATTGGTTAAGTGGACAAATGTTTTCTAAGTGAACACACTAGCTATAGTGCCTTTGATGAGCCACTTCACCTATCAAAGCTCAGTTTCTTTGTAAGTTCAATGACACCTACCTCAAGGTGTCAATCTAAGGATCCTTAGAATCAATCTAAGGATTAAAGGCGATAGTGTACGTAAAACATCTCCCAGCAGACTCGGCACATGGTAGGTTTCTACAAATACACGATGAATGAATGTGCAAATAAACAGAATACGAAGACTCAAAAGGGTATTTGTGAGTTGGTGGGATTTTACAGGGAGCAAGAGGATTGTCTAAATTTTTAGGATCCAAAGCACTAGCTCTCTAACAAAAAAATTCAAGAGAAAAAGTGATTCAGAGGAATCTGCCTTTATCTGCTATCAAATTGGACCCCAGTTCCACGGCTAGGGAGAGGGAAGGAAGGGCAGCAGGGTACGCGGCTGTTGTGTACAAGTCTGGCCTGTGCCCCGGCCCAGCCCGTCAGCTCACAGGTCTTGGTTAAAAGGAGGGAGCGGAGTGCAGGGAAACGCAAACACCACACTGCATCCTCCTACCCGAGGGTGCAAGAAAAGCCTTAAAGGGTGGTTGAGGCAGAACTGGTGTTCCAGTAACGTGAACAGCCTCCTCTCTTGCACAGCACCCACCCCTCCCCACCCCGTGCCACCCCACCCAGCCCAGCCACCAGCCCTGTCTCTGCCCCTCCGTGCCAATACACCCGCAGTGACGGCCGACAAGTCCTCTCCTGGACTTCCCAGGAGGGACGCCGTGCTGCCCACGCCCACCAGGCAGCCAGCTGGCTTCTCCTCCTCCTGTGACGTCCAGGCCCCCATAAGCCTGTCAGGGCCTGGCACTGGCAGCCTCGGGGCATGGCAGCAGCCCGCTCCTGGTGCAGAGCCCAGGCCTCCGTGTAGCCGAAGAAACACGCCTGCCCTGACCGCCAGCGAGGGAACTCGACGCCCCGTCCCACGTCCGCTGGCTTGCTTTGTCCTTCGATCTGCAAGTGCTGGGCCCCAGGGAACGTCTGGAGCTAGCAATCCCAGCCTCGCGCCACTGGTGCCAATGGGCCGCCCAATTCTGCCCGAGACAGCACATCAACTAACCGGGCGTCCCCGTCCAACCCACCCTTGGAGGTGGGTCTCTCGACAGGCCCACTGGATGGAAGAAGACGAGGGAGGTGCGGCAACTGCCCACGTGGTGGTGGAGCCAGGATCTGAGCCCGGGTGGCCTCACGCTGGGCCCTGTTCATCCTCCCAGTGTCAACAGTCGCCGTGCTATCAAGTGCCACCCAAGTGCTGGGCCACGAGCCCGTGGGGCTGACACTATTATGAACCCCCTTTTATGGGTATCAATAGATGAACTGAGGCTTGGAGAGGCAACGTGGTTTAGTCAACCGCTAAGTGAGCCCCAGGCCGTCTAAGGCCGGGGTAGCACAGGGCGCACTCGGCTCAGAGCAGATGTCCTGGCAAGTTTGGGGCAGGACATCCTCGCCCTTGAAGCGTGGTCTGGTGGGAAGGTATTGGGCACAGCCACAGGTGGTGACCACGGCGGTGTGGGGGTCCAGAGCCACGACGGAGACGCACGGGAAGAAGAGCTGGGAGCCGACAGAAACGCGTCCCCCAAAGGTGTCCAGGCCCTGATCCCCAAAACCTGCTGCTCTATGGGCTCGCGTAGCAAAAGGGACTCCGTGGTTGTGATTCAGTTAACGCTCTTGTGACGGGAAGCTCATCCTGGATTAAGGGACCGTAAAAGGAGGAGGCAGGAGGCTCAGAGTCAGAGACAGCGCACGACAGAGACGCAGATCCGAGGGGACGTGCAGGGCCGCGAGCCGGTAAACACGGCGGCCTCCAGAACCCAGAAGAGGCAAGGAACTGGACTCTTCCTGGAGCCTGGGTAGGAACGCTCCCCTGCCGCCCTGTGTTAGGCTTGGCCCTCCAGAACTGAGAAGTGGGGGATTCGTTTAAGCCACTGAATCGTGGCATTTGTTACAGCAGCAATGGGAAACAAACAGAGCGCTTAGCTCAGCTAAGGAGCGATGCGGAGGGCTTCCTGCAGGAGGCGGCGTTGAGCTGAGCGGCTGCCGCAATAACCTGAAAGCCCGGAACTCTGCAAGGTTGTCACTCAGGGCTGCCTCACCGTGGAGGGGCCCCCAGAGCCCTGATTCCCCATTCCCAATGGGTAGGCGTTTAACAGCATCAAATCCCGTTAGGGGGGTCCTGGTACTATTCTTTCCACGAGGCTACTAACATTTAAGTACCAGTTAATTGAAATCACACGACATTTTAAATTCAGTGCCTTAGTTGCACAAGCTTCATTTCCAGCGCTCGACAGGCGTGCGAGGCTGGGTACAAAGTTCTACTGGGCAGCCCTGCGCAGCCCCAGTATACGGAAGTGGAGACTGAGGCTCAGAGAGAGGGGATAACACGGCGGGCGCAGCCTCGATCGACCTTCTAGCATCACCCTCGCCTCCTCAGCGCCAGAAGACGTGGGCCCCAGGACCGGCCGTCCCCAAACCCAGGCCCAGCCTTGCTTAACCGCTAACGACTCACCCATCATAAGGAGCTATGCATGACCTCTGGGACGGCTGAGAACGGTTTATTCAGACCTCTTTGTCCCTCTGCCTTAAATACAGGGGCACCAGCAGGAGGCCGGTAAAGTAAGGGCCTCGGGTTAATGAAGGGTTCTGCTTGACAGAGGCTCCCAGGAACGGAGCGGCTCTTTGCACTGTGGCAGGCGTCCTCAAACTACGGCCCGCGGGCCACCGGGTGTTTTTGCCGCCGCTGCCTGTCCTGCTTAGCAGCCGACTCGTCCGGGGCCCGCAGTGCGCATGCGTGGAATGTGCGCCGCCCTCTCCCACGGCCCTATGACCGTCTGCGGGACAGTGAACTGGCCCCCCAGTTTAAAAGGTTTGAGGACTCCTACACGGTGGCTTAGACTGAGGAGTGCCATGGGTTCCAGGGCCAACCCCTGCCCAGTCCCTCGACGCCCAGTCCCTCACCCTCCCTCGCTGGCACGCAGGCGGCGGGGACAGAACACCCTGGGACACGGGGTCAGTCTCTAAGGTAACCTCTGCCACCTGCAGAGAATGCTCTCAGGATCAGCTGACTGGCGGATAACGAGTCAGGATAAGCACAATCGAATCGTTGACACCTTTAGCTAAAAGTGGTCACAAAGAGTTGGGGGGGGTAAACAAAATGTAATTAAAAATAAGTTTTAAATCCGTTCCCTCTGGGACGGGGGAGATGACTGCACGGAGGGAGGCAGGTGGGCCAGGCTGGGCACCGTCCCCTCTCGGCAGCCTTCCGCCTTGCACCTGCGAATGCACGGCCCGGCCAAACAAACGGTAACAGTGAAGTTTCAAAATGTGCAGGCGCAACATGGACATGATGATCCCATTTCTTGGTTTATATAGATTCACACTGACGGGTATATAAATCCGAATATATGGATACTTAGAGAAAGCACTAGAAGAAGATATATGCAAATGTTTACCAAGGTTATCTGTGAGTAGGGGAAGATAAGACTATGGGTCATTTTAATCTCTTAGTTCTAATTGCTTAGTTCTAATTTTAACATTTTATAAAATAATAACAAGAGACGTTTCTGTGAATGTGTAGCTGGTCTGTGTGTGAACCGCTTCACAGATAAAAACTTACTTCTCCCAGCAACCGCTGAGGGACATGGTATCTTGCCCCCATTTTACAAATGAGGAAACTGAGGCTCAGAGATGCTAAGACCATGAAGCCAACTCTCTTGATTCCTTTGCTGTGCTGCCTTCTGGTAAAATGAATGTTTGTAATAAGAGGGAAAAAAAAAGAAAAGTTGTCATGCCAAAGAGGTTAAAGCACAAAATTAGACTGAATTTCTGCACACATGAACCGAATTTCCAAATACATGAGCATCACAGCATCCAAGTGTTTGGCAAGGAGGGTGCAGCCACCTTCGGTGTCCTGCCCTGTACCCACAGCATTCACCTCTGGCTGCCTACTGAGCACATCTACAGGTGTTCTCTGGCTAAGGGTTTGGTTTTTGGCTATGGGAGCAGCTCAGGCCAGAAATGAATTGAGTCGATGCTCTAGAGCAGCCCTCCACCAAAGACTGACAGGGCTGGGGTATCCATACCTCTCTCGGGGAGAAGTCTGAGAGACACGTGGTCTTCTTTCGTAAAAAAATTTTTATGGAGACGGGGTCTTGCTATGTTGCCCAGGCTGGCCTTGAACTCCTGGCCTCAAGTGATCCTCCTGCCGCAGTCTCCCAAAGTGCTGGGATTACAGGTGTGAGCCACTGCACCCGGCAAGATGGTCTTGATGACACACCCTGTGTTGGCTCCCTACCTCCCTATCTCACCTTCCACACTCAGCAGCCAGGGCCGCCTGGGGCCAGCTCCCGCAAAACCACTCATGTTCCCGCCCTTGCCTCAGGGCTGCTGGGGGGGGCCCATCCTAAAACAGTAGAGGGTTCTCTGCCCCGCCCACTGGTTACCAAAGGTTACCAGGAGTGACACACACCCCCACCCACCCCAAGTCATGGTAATAACCAAATCTGTAAGCACTCCTTAGGTGTTTGGAAAAAATAAAAACCTCCAAAGTGGTTTCCTTCCTAGATCGTTAAACCACCGCACCTCCATGACAAAGGCTAAGTCCAAAAACAAGGCAAGCCTACCGGGGTTTTACAGCAAGAGGATGGGAACCAGGAGAGAGAGGAGTGTTTTTCCTAACCCAGAGGTGGGTTCGGAAACCCTGCCAGGCAGGATTACACCTAGAACTTGGGGTTCCTGATTCAGGATGCAACAGATACATGTGGATATGTGTGGGTACGTGCATAGACTCATACATTTATGAGTCTATGCACTGTATATTTTACATAACATACAAATATATACTTATTTATACAACGTAGAAACTGCTTTAGCCCAAGGATGCTACACACGCAGGCTCTCCTGGCTACCAGCTGCGGGAAGGACCACACAGCAGGCATCGTCGGAAAACTGGCAGTCACTCGGCCCGCCAGTGTGGGGAGAGGATGCACAGGCCTGGCAAGGTGGTCCAGTCTAGGGACTCAGGAGTTAGCGTTTTTTTTTCATTTTTTTTTTTTTTGGAGACAGAGTCTCACTCTGTTGCCCTGGCTAGAGTGCCATGGAGTCAGCCTAGCTCACAGCAACCTCAAACTCCTGGGCTCAAGCGATCCTCCTGCCTCAGCCTCCCGAGTAGCTGGGACTACAGGCATGCGCCACCATGCCTGACATGCCTGGCTAATTTCTATTTTTAGTAGAGATGGCGTCTCGCTCTTGCTCAGGCTGGTCTCGAACTCCTGAGCTCAAATGATCCTCCCGCCTCGGCCTCCCAGAGTGCTGGGATTACAGGCGTGAGCCACCGCGCCCGGCCTAGTTAGCATTTCTTTTTTTAAGTAGAAAGTGTCCTAAAGGAGTCTAAGAGATCACCCAGTCCTATTTATTCTGCTGTGACACCTCTCTCCATACCCTCCACTTCTCCCCAGCCGTTCCCCACGGCCTCTGTCCGCCAGACTCCCGTCCACACCACCACACTGTCTTGCCTGGAGGCCATCAGCCTCTCCTCGGCCTCCTCCTCGCTGGGGTAGGCACCAACTTTCCAAAGCACCAATGTAATCATTGCGGCAAGATAAAATAACAAAGTTTTTCAAAGAAAACGTGGGATAAATTGATCTTAAGTAAAACTTCTGGCCGGGCGCAGTGGCTCACGCCTGTCATCCTAGCCCTCTGGGAGGCCGGGGTGGGCAGATTGCTCAAGGTCAGGAGTTCGAAACCAGCCTGAGCAAGAGCGAGACCCTGTCTCTACTATAAATAGAAAGAACTTAATGGGCCAACTAATATATATAGAAAAAATTAGTCAGGCATGACAGTGCATGCCTGTAGTCCTACCTACTCGGGAGGCTGAGGCAGCAGGATTGTTTAAGCCCAGGAGATTGAGGTTGCTGTGAGCTAGGCTGACGCCACGGCACTCTAGCCTGGGCCACAAAGCAAGACTCTGTCTCAAAAAAAAAAAGTAAAACTTCTATTCATCAGAAGAAATTAAGAGTGATATAGAAGCCACAGACTGGGATTAAAATATATATATATTTAATCTTATAAATATATAATTACACACACACATACCAGCCTGAGCAAGAGCAAGACTCTGTCTCTGCAAAAATTAAGAAAATTAGCCGGGTGTGGTGGTGCACACCTGTAGTCCCAGCTACTTGGGAGGCTGAGGCAGGAGGATCGCTTGAGCCCAGGAGTTTGGGGCTGCAGTGAGCTATGATGATGCCACTGCACTCTAGCCTGGGTGACAGAGTGAGACCTTGATTCAAAATAATAATAATATTATATATTAATATATAAATGTATAATATATTAATATAATGTATTAATATATTAATATATACATACCATATAATATATTAATAATATAATAATAATAATATATTATAATATATTAATATACACATAATAATATATTATAATATATTAATATATTATTATATATTATATTATTATAATATATATATTATATATATATTATAATAATTATATATTATATATATTATATATAATAATATATATTATAATATATTATAATATATAATAATATATTAATATATGCTATATAAATATATAATAATATATTAATATATACACACGTACACATACGCAGATATATTTCACAAAGGACTCTATCTGGAATATATAACGAACTCTAAATCAATAAGAGAAGACAACCCAGTTTTGTTTTGTTTTTTCCTTTAACGACAGAAGACTTGAACGGGCACTTTCTGTGCACATACACAGAAAAAAATCTCCAGATGATCACTAAGCACGTGAAAGGAAACCCGGTTTCACCGGTCACTGGGAAAACATAAACTAAAAACACAAGGAGATACTACAATACTCCCCATCTACGGTAACGGCCAAGCACATCAGTAGGTGCTGACAGGGATGTGGGAATAAAACTGCTCTTCAATTGGCACAAGCAACTTAGGAAAACTGTTCGGCAGATCTTCACCAAACCCCAGACCTAGCAAGTCTACGCCTGGTAATTTACCCGACGGAAATCAGCGCTTGGGTCCACAAGAGACTTGTTTGCAAATGTTCCCAGCAGCCTCATCCCTCATACTCAAAAACCCAGAAGCCACCCCAGTGCTCGTCAGCAGTGCACTGGATAAATGAATTCGTATAATGGAATAATAAAATACAACAATCTGGGAAAAATCCAAACTACAGACGGTCCCTGGCTTACAACGGTTCTGACTTCACGATGGGTTTACTGGGGTATTATTGGATGCATTTGTGACTTAGGATATCATACGTAAGGGACCACCTGTACTACAACATGCAACAATACGGATAAATACCACAGACTACGGTACAAAAAGCAAGCAGGACCTAAAAGTGCATACGCTGTAAAATTGCATTTACATGAAATTCAGGTGAAACTTTTATGAAATCGGCACAGCTACTCTATGGTGCTAGAAGGCAGAAACGGCAATTCCATTCAGGGATCACAGGCAGGAAGGGGTGCCAGGATGCTCTCTGGGGGCCTGGAAATGTTCTGTGTCTTGATATGGGTGATTCCATGGTGTGTACATATGTAAACATGCATCTAGTTTTCACATAGGATGTGTGTCCTTTCCTGTATGTAAATGATGCCTAAGAAAACAAACCCCAGAGCTCCACCGGCCTGCGGATGCTCAGGACACTAAGCCCACACCCCTCGCCACCGCCCTGCCTTACCTGCCCCTGCCCACGCCCAGGACCCCTCTCCTGCCCCGGGCAGGGCGCCAGCCCTAGCTGGCTCTTCCTCCCAAGTGCCGCGCGTTCCCAGCACTAGGGCCCCGGCCACCACCCTGCCTTGCAGCTCCCAACTCACCCTGGAGATGCCAGACTGCTCTGTCAGGACTGGTTCCCGACAGCAGTTCCCCTCCAAGGCAAGGCATGGAGGGGTCTGGATTTGGAGGAACACCACCCTGGAATGGGAAACAGACTCACAGAGAACTGCCAGTCACCTTCTCTTCTCCCTGAGTGACGTCAGGACCCCCATGCGCACGGGGTCCGTAATTAGATGCCTCTTCCTCCAGGAAGCCTTCCCAGACCCCCACCGCGGGTGGGCTCTGGTTCCCAGAACTCTCTGTTTCTTGGGGACACTGCCCTGATGCCGGTTTCATGCCTGCTCCCTTGGCCTTGCTCCCCAAGGGCAGAGATCCTCTGTTCTAGCCTCAGAGCCCAGCAAGGTGCCTGCCACGCAGGCAGTGCGCGGGTGAAATCTGGGCTCAGAGAGGGTAAGTGGCTTCCTAAGGTCACACAGCCAATGAGGGATGAATCCAACATCACAACCTACAGGAGATGCTGTTGCACCTGCCCCTCCCCCAGACCCCCTTACCTGCAGCTATGAGGGTGGTCTGCTAAGAGTTCACGGTGACATCCTTGTGCAAGAGAGCTGTCCTCCAACGGGCTGGCCCACCAGACGTCCACCCCTCCTGGTAAACGCCCCACCCTCAAACCAAGGCACCCCACAGCTTCCATGGGACACGAAAGGCTGCCACCCTTGCCACAAGGAAGGACTTACACACGCGGTGGCTCCAGCGTTCCCCATGGGACCAGGCTGAGGCTAAACACGGCTTTCCAGCCGTGCCCTCCCCCACCCCACCCTGCCTTCTTCTCTCTGGGACTCATGGGTCATGCTCCCAATCCATCACTTCCCCGGGACGCCCATGCCAAGCTCTGCGTCTAGGGCACCCAACCTTAGCCAGAACTCAAGGCTCTCAACTAGTCGCCCGAACCCCAGGCCCACACGCACTGCCTCCCAAAGACAAGTCCAAAGCGAGTGACAGCTGCAGCGACACACCCGGCCCTCGCCAGGGGCCTGGCTGTAAGGGAAGGCACAGTCCACCCGTCTGCTCTCTGCCTCCCCACACCCCTGACTGTCATCTCTGTAAGACTCACAGAAGGACCCAACTTGGCTTTCCAGCTGCCAGCAATGAAGCTCTGAAACGTCCCCCGAGTCCAGGGACAGCCCTCTGCTGAGACATGGCGCTCGCTCAGCCACCAGCTCTCAGGATAGCCACCTGCACAGGCAGGGGTCAGCACCCCGGCGGGTCGCCGCGAGCCCTGCCCTGGACTTGCTGGAGAAAACAGTCCGCAGTCTCCTAAGTTCAGATAAACACCACCTGCCCTTGGCTCGGCCAGACCCCAACCTCGCCCGGCATAATCACCAGTTAGGAGCTCAGAAAATGCCAGGGGGTGACAGGCGGTGCCGGCCACCAGGAGCCCCTGGCCTCCTGGCCTCTCCCGTGTCCCTCCACGTGAGTGGGGACTTCCAGAGTCCGCCTTCCCCACCTCCAGCGGCTGTGCCACCTGGGGCAGCTCGCGACACCTCTCGGGGCCTCGGCTTCCCCGTCTGCAAAGTGGACCCGACCGAACGTCCTCTACGTGCTCTCGTGAGGACGGGATGAGGTCACACGTGTGACGTGCCTGGCGTGATGCCAATGGTCAGTCACCACGCCGTCACCGTTGTCCTCACTAGCAGTGTTATTACCCCCATGGAGAGAGACTGGGGGCGAGAGGCAGGAGGAGGGCTCGCCCGGTCCCAGAGGCCGCGGGAGCAAAGGGGCCCGCAGAGCACACGCAGTGGGTGCTCAGAGCACGAGAGCTCTGATCGCCGTAAAGTTCATCCTCGGAAAATGGTGAGCCCGAGAAAGCGACCTCCCGGGCTCGGAGACGCTCTCGTGCCTGCCGAGGCGCGGTTCTGCAGACGGCCTCGCGGCCCAGGCAGACCTGCCGTGTCTCCCCGAAAATAGGACGGGGTCTTATATTTAGTTTTCCCCAAGAAGACACCTAGGGCTTGTCTTCGGAGAATGTGTTATTTAAGTACGGCACAGCTATCTACATTCATTCAAATATAGTGAAGCCGTCTTCTTCTGGAACATCATCCTCACTCTCCAAACCCCGGATTCCATCCTGGATGTCTTGTGACTCTATTTCCTTTAGAGCCATCGGCCCCCATCTCTCATGTGGAGCAGTAGAGCTCTCACGGGGCAGATGAGAAGGGCTGCTCGTGTTCTTTCCCGCTGGGCGATGACATGCATGGGTCCTGCAGATGCGCTGGATAGCCACGCCCCGTCACTAGGGCTTATTTTCATAGCCACGCCCCGTCACTAGGGCTTATTTTCATAGCCACGCCCCATCACTAGGGCTTATTTTCATAGCCACGCCCCGTCACTAGGGCTTATTTTCATAGCCACACCCCGTCACTAGGGCTTATTTTCATAGCCACGCCCTGTCACTAGGGCTTATTTTCATAGCCACGCCCCGTCACTAGGGCTTATTTTCATAGCCACGCCCCGTCACTAGGGCTTATTTTCATAGCCACGCCCTGTCACTAGGGCTTATTTTCATAGCCACGCCCATCACTAGGGCTTATTTTCATAGCCACGCCCACCACTAGGGCTTATTTTCATAGCCACGCCCATCACTAGGGCTTATTTTCATAGCCATGCTCATTACTAGGGCTTATTTTCGGGGTAGGGCGTCTATTGCGCAAATGCTTAGAAATCCTGCTAGGGCTTATTTTATGGGTGGGTCTTATTTTCGGGGAAGTATGGTAGGAGCAGAGAAACCACTCCCCTGCCACAGCCTCTGCCTGGGCTCTGGTTCAGCCCAGCCACAGCCACTCTCTGGAGCCACCCTGCGCAGCCGGGGTTCTCGGGGCAGCCCGCTCTGCCACGGCAAACGCTGCTGCGCCCACGCACATCCTCCCAGCACCTTCTGCTGCTGGGACACCTGGCTCCTTTGCACGGATGGCACGGTTCAGAGGCTGTTCTAGGACACGGGCTCCCAGATGCCCCAGCACAGATAAGCCCTGCAGCCCCCAAAGGTAACCAGCTCATCAGTGCGCCCTAGTGGTGCACTGCCACCCAACTAAACCGCTTGCCCGGGCACCCTTGACTCGGGCTCTGCTTCCAGGGGAGCCCTACCTATGACACCCAAGTTCCTAGAATCACTGACTCACAGGGACGGCCTGGCTCAGAATGCCCATTCTCCTCTAAGGTGCTGGCTGTGGCACACGGGTGAGACCCGCTCTCTTTCGAAACGTGTCAGCAAACCACCAGCTACCAAGACGGCGTGAGGTTCTAACGTTTGTGCTGGCTGTATTTTCAAAAGTTGCCCTGTCACCAATTTATCCAAGAGGCTAACTGACCTCCTGTGTGCCACACCCCATGTCTGGTGGTGGGGGAGAGACTGATGGACTCACAAGTCAGGGTCCCTGTTGACATGGAGTTTATAGCCAGGGGGGCGGCGGTGGGAACGACAAGCAAACGAACAGACAACATGCCAAGACAAAGACGAGAGCACGTGACAAAGGAGGTGAAGGGAACAGGGTCTGTGATGTGAATCACTGTTGGTCCCCACAGATCAGGTGATCAAGGAAGGCTTCCTGGAGGAGGCGACACTTCAGCTGCATGACCTGGAGGATCGCAGGGAGCTGGCTAAGGGAAAACCATGACATCTAGAGTCAGAAAAGAGCTCAGGACAAGGAAGGAATAGAAATTTTTGCTCGCACAGCTGGAGCAGGGTGGAGAAAAGGAACACGGCGTGAGTCTGGAGAGGGGGCAGTGGCAGATCTTGCAGGGCTCTGGGGCCACCGTGACAGCGCGTTTGGGGCTCTCTGGGAATCACCCCTCTCTGCCCGCCTCCCCCGCACTCTGATCTGCTTTCCTGAGTCGGAGAGGGTGGCATTACCACCCGCCTGTCAGGAGACTCGCTGAGTTTCCCACTCCCGGGGGGAGGAGGAGGGCGTCTCACCTGTCAGCATCCTCTGGCCTGTGCACCCAGGTGAGAACTGCTGGCTTGGAGGCAGGTAGAGGGAAAGGCCGAGACGGCCGCGTGAAGACCAGCACCTGGCGAGTGGGCATCCGAGCCGGGGCAGAGTTCTGGGTGAGTCTTCAGTGCACGGGCTCAAATCCAAACCCTGCCTCCGTGAGCTTGGGCAACTGTCCTGACTTCCCAAACCTCAGTTTCCCTGCCTGTCAAGCGGGTTCATAATCCCAACTACACAGAACAGTGGCTGAGAGATCTGCAGAGAATGTACAGGAAAAAGGGCTTAGTGTTGTTTGTTTACGGATTATGTATACAGCAGGTGCTGTCCTAGGAACTGGAGATGCAGCTGTGAGCAAGACAGGGCCGGCATTGGGTCTGGCAGGGGAAGACACCCAACGCTTACAGGAGTCAGTAACAACAAACAGAGACGAAAGTCGCAGCAGCACACAGTAGGCGTGTTGCCCCCACCCGAGATCCTGTTCCCCAGTGAGAGCCCACAGCCCACCCGCCGCAACAGGGACCTTCCGAGTCAGGACTCCGGCCTCCTGGCGGGGACCCGGGCGTGGGCCTCCTTCAGCAGTCCAGCCCTTCAGTTGCCACTCATTGCCGCAGGGTCCAAACTCCAACCTCTGCCTCCACTCCCCGAACACAGCGTCCCTAAGCCCCAGAGACAGTCTCTCTCTCTCTCTCTCTCTGCGGACACAGCTCCGGGCGCGGCCAGGCCTGCCCAGGGTGGTGTCTGGCGACACAGGCAGGCGTGAATCACGTCCTGCCTGCTCCATGGGGGTGGGGGTCCGCCAGGCCCAAACCCCAAAATGCTCACGTGACCGTGCCGAGGGGCCGGGAGGGGCCAGGGCAGGCCCCAGTCCCCGAGCCCCCACACCAGAGGAAGCAACAACCCCGACAACAGAACGACCCCATGCAACACGCTCATTACGGCCCTAAAATAAACTCGGGACTCGATCACACGGTGACTACAGGTATTATTCATGTCCCCACTTCAGAAAGGAGGAAACTGAGGCTTAACGGGATTAAGGACCTTCTAAGCTGCTCTGCTGGGCGGGCAGGAATGAACAGAGGGGACAAGCCTACAAATAAGGAAGGGCGGGTCCCTAGAGAAGCCTGAGTGACAGGAGCTGCCTGGGCCAGGCTGTGGCAGTGCGGTCCAAGGCAGGCCTTCAGTCCTGGCTGGTGACCTGTGGCCATGGCTACGTGACCTGAGCCTCCGTGTCCCCAGCTGGGCGAGAAGGGCCAGCTCAGTGTCTGCCTCCACGCCATGCCGGCCCCCCCCTCCCCCCCGCACACATGGGGACAGAAGGCCGGCACCCCGCCCCCAGTAGGAGCCCGGGGCCAGCACTCCTGAAGCCGCCCAGCCGCAAGGCCGAGTCACCCTCGCCCCACCAACGCCCCACCCTTCCAGGAAGGGCAAGGCCAGGGTGTGAGCCAGCGCCCACTGCGTCACGCATGTTGACGCCCCGGAGGTGGCCTGTTCACACCGGGGCCGGGTTGGAGGTGGCGGTTCTACAGCCTGAACCCCACACCACGACCCAGGGCTGCTGCCGGCATGGGCGCATGTTGGGGATGAACATGCGTTGGGGGGGGCAGCACGTTCACACGTGGCGGGGGTGTGCAGGCTGTGTGTGTCTGCGGTGCCAAGGTGTGTATGGGACACGCCTAGGGACACATACACGTTTGACGGTGAACGGCGACGGTACACCCGTTCTCCTGGGAGCTGTTGTGAACGGTGGTTGTGAAGGGTAGCAGGGAGTGTGGCGGCCGTGTGATGGCAAGGGACAGAGGGGGTCAGGGAGGAGGCAGGTGTGTGGCTGCAGGCCGGAGTGGCCATTTGTGCGCACGGAGGCTGTGCGTGTGCGTGTGCGTCTGGGGGGCGGGCACAGGCTCCAGAACCTTCCCGCCTGGATTTCTGCCCTGCCCCAAACCACTTGCAACCCGTGTGATCCTGGGCAAACTACGACATCGCTCTGGGCCTCAGTTTCCTCACCTGTAACACAAAGATAATAACAGCCTCTCTCCCAAGGATGACACGAGCTCATGCATGGCAAGCAGCTGCCCGGTGCCCGGCATATAGTACGTGCTCATTAAAGAGCCGCTCCCCTCATCACCC
The DNA here is from genome assembly GCA_008750895.1 of Mirza zaza. Classification (NCBI taxonomy): domain Eukaryota; kingdom Metazoa; phylum Chordata; class Mammalia; order Primates; family Cheirogaleidae; genus Mirza; species Mirza zaza. The sequence continues at coordinate 185,652 of VSMD01124104.1, forward strand.
TGGCAACGATGGCATCTGTGGGTCTCCGTGGCACCTGCCCTCGTTAAGCGGATCCACATGCACGTGGCATGTCAACGGAGGAACCGGATGGGGTGCCGTGTGTCTGTGGGGGGCATTTGTGTCTTTTCCTCATCACTCTCCCACCCCCATGGCAAAGCTTGCCCGACTCCCACCCCCACCGTCCCACCCCACCAGTTAGGAGACAAAGAAAGCGGACGCCCCATTTTCTCAATACAAGAATGGACATCTAAGAAGTACGGACCTGATGCTCCCTTGACCCCTCCAGGGGCCCTGTGCTGGACCCCGGGGTTATAGCAAGGAACAGCAGGCAGGTAGGAAGGTGACACCCTGTCCCCAGGCAGCCCGCGGTCTGGCACTGGGGAAGATGGGCGGAAATCAGAGAAACTCAAGAAAGATCTCAGTACAAACTGTGATGAGAAGTGTAACAGAGGGAGCAGCCTGCGCAAAGGTCCTGAGGCACAAGACCCTTGGGGGGAACTGAAGTGCGCACAGCACCTCTGGGGCAAAGAGCTGGAGGCGGCGGGGAACAGGTGCATGAGGCTGGAGAGACAGACTGAGAAATGCAGAACAATCCAAATAAATGTCCTGGGACTGGAGATCGGCCCGACAGACCCTGACATTCCATTTTTCACCAATTTTATGCAGTGGCCTCAAACGAAGTTTACAAAGATAGAGTGACATTCGCAAACCAACTAATGGCACGATGTTAAGTGGAAAGAAAGAAGCTGCAAAGCTGTATACATCTGAGCTTTTACAAAAACAACAGACAAACAACAAAAGTCACCAGAGTCGTTCATCTACGTGAAAAACAAATGTACCCCCCCACCACCACCAAATACACAAAACTCCCCCTGCCAAAATTTCACTGCGCTTGCCCAGCGATGATAGGTTTCTGGCTGACGTTTCTCCTTCCTGCTGTTTGGTGTGCATAATGTTCTATCGCAAAAAATGTTTTCAATGTTGAACAAAGAGCCAGAAAATTTCCCCTGCCGTCTTCCACCACGATCCCAAAACCCCGACAAGGTTTCCGGAGCTGCAGTTTTAAGAGGACAGCCTTTTTTTTTGTTTGTTTGAATCTCAAATAAACAAGAGCCCCTTTGGCAGAAGTCCCCGTCCAGTGGACGTCCGCCCCAGCACCCTCCCTGCACGGATCCTGCAGCTAAGACAATAGCCCGTGTTTTCTTGGGGAACGGTGGACAGGGGGCTCTTGAAGTCTTGCTAAGCTTCAGGAACTCGTCCCAAATAGTTTCTTCCCCACCCAGAGACCCTCCCTTTCCTGTGGCTCAGGGTCAGCCCTCCTCCCACTCTCCTGCCTTAGGCCAGCACGTCCCCCTGGAGCCCTGACCAGCCCTGAATTCCTGGGGCTTAGAAGTCCAGAATCTTCCGTCTTAAAGAGCATGCAGCCCAAGTTCCCTTGTCACACCAGGGAGGAGACTGAGCTGCAAGCGTGGAGGCAGGGCAAGGCCCCTGACTGGACCCGGGCGTCCTTACGGGGATCATTCGCTCGACAATTACATGTAACATTAATGAAGCACCTCCTGTGTGCTGGGCGCTGCTCTAAGCACTGTGGGCACGGCTACAAAGCAAACTGACTGTGCTGCAAGGTAGACCTTACAGGTAAACAAAAGAATGAAAAGGTTTCAGAGTCAACCAGGAATATCGCAGCAATAAAGCAAGGGGCACATGATAAGGGGCAGGGGTAGGGGCAGCAGCTCTAGGTTAGGGGCATGGGGAGGCCTCTCTGAGGGAGTGACAAGTGAGCTGGGACCTAAAGGAAGAGGAGGGGCCCGCCGTGCAAACAGCCAGGGAAAGAACATTCCAGAAGGAAGGCTGGGGAGGCAGGGCCAGGTGGGGAAAGGGAAGGTGGGAAGAGGGGAGGTTGGGTGACGGGAACAGCAGTGCAGTGTCAGGTCAGGGCTCTGTGGAGGGAGCGTGGACCCGCCCCTGCGTGGGACAGGAAGCCACAGAGGGTGTCAGCAGGGCTGTGACCTACCCTGCTGGCTCACTCTGGGCACCCAGTGGGAAATAACTGTGGAGGGCAAAGGTGGAGGCTGGGAGCCTGGGGACGAGGCCAGGCTCAGAGGCCCAGGCTCCACTTCAGATAGTCCCCTTCCCCATGCCTCAGTTTCCCCACTGGCAAAACAGACATGGCATGCCCAACCTTGCAGAAGTCTGTAAGATTAGCTTTCAGAGAGTGCCGGGCATAGGCGGAGGGGCTCAAATGCACAGCCACCTTGTCACCTGTCCCTGGACCAGAGCCGCCTGGCGCCTGTCCATCTTCCCCACCCAGGACTGGGAGCGGGAGAGGGCAGGGGTCCCGTCTTATTGCCCTGAGCTTGTCATCGCCAGGTATTTACCCCAAATACCTGCTCCACGCCGAGCCCTGTGGATACGAAGTGAACAAGACTAGGCCCTGGCCCTGCAGAAGAGGCCGACCCAGGCCAGGGAGGAATCACGAAATCCAGCCCTAAAGTGCCCGGATGGAGGTTTACATGTGGACTCTGGGAATCCCGGAGCTGCCGGGGGCAAGTGGGGAGGCTTCCTGCAGGGGACGTCCGAGCTCTGTCTTCGAGCACCGTCTTCGAGCACGCACAAAATCCCAGCGCAGTGGACGCTGTTGGTGCCCCATCCGTAGTCCCGCACACTCGGATGGTTTCCAACGACTCGCGGCCTCCCCCTGCGGGCCTCCCCCTGTGGGCCTCCCCCTGCTCTGGGAGCTTAGGGGCAGGACAGGCCAGAAGTGGCCTGGAGTCAGCACCCAGGACCAGCCCTCCACCCGGGACCAATGGCAGTAGGTGTGTAAATACCGCAGCCCCCTCGGCCTCAGGGAGACAGCGCTGCAGGGCACGGCCCACACAGCCCCCCACACCCCGCACAGCCCCCCACGCCCTGCACAGCCCCCCACGCCCCAGTGCGGCCACACCCCAGTGCGGCCACGCCGGCCCAGCTGGCCTCAGAGGTAACCTGTTCATGAACACACTCAGCTGTGACTGCCTCTCTCCCCTGTCCACTGCCCCACTCCCCAAGCGGCCTCTCCTGGGACCCCCCCGAACAGATCACCTACACCAGAATCATCATCTCAGCGTCTGCTCTGGGCAGCCCAAACCCAGCCAGGTGACAATGCCCACACAGAAGGCCGATGAGGAGAGGCCTGAGGCATGAGAGAAGGACATCGACAGGACCGCCACACCATGTACCACCACCACCACCTCTCCTGTGTCCCCGCGTCCTCCCATTAGCAGATGGGGAAACTGAGGCTCAGAGAGACGATATCTTCATGAAAATCTACGGTGGGGTCTGCTGTCATCTCTTTCCTCCTCATTCATTACGCTACAGCCAAACACACTTCCCCTGTTCCTTATGTGCACCGCACTGGCTCCCCACCCCTCCGCTCACCCCTACCTGGGCACCTGTGCTGCTGGTCCCCCTGGCTGGGACACAGGGCCGCCGCCTCCTCCACCTTCAGTTCTCAGCTCCAGTGTCATTTCTCCAAAGAGGCCTTCGCTGGGCATACAGGAGTGGCCCGGTCTCAGTGCCCTACTAGATTCTCTGCACAACGCTTTTCACTGAAATTTCACTAAAATGATCTTCTTTATTGGTTCACTGACAATACTGTCTACAACAGGGTTTGGCAAAGTATGGGCCAAATCTGATCCGCCTCCTGTTTTTTTTATGGCCTGTGGGCTAAGGATGGTTTTTATGCTTTTAAATCATCAAAAAAAAATCAAAAGAATAGAATTTCATGACACATGAAAAATCGCATCAAAATCAAATGTAAGTGTCCATAAATAGGATGTGATTGGAGTCCAACCACAGCCACACCCGCCCAGTTATGTGCCGTGGATGGTTGCTTGGGCAGTGGACGGCAGAGGTCAGCCGGTGTGACAGAGGTCTTACAGTGTGCAAAGCCAAAGGCACTTACTGTCTGTCCTTTACAGGAGAAGGTGGCTGAGCCCTGCTTTAGGCTGTGAGCTCTAGAGGGTGAGAGGCCTTGTGCTTCATGTCCATAGATGCTCCCTAGTGCCTGAATAGGGCCAGGTCCATGACAGGTGCTCAAATAACAATTGGATGACTAAGATGAGGCCTCGCCCCCAGTATGGAGTGTGCGTCACCCAGGCTTGCCATGGATGGATTGGTGGGTGAATGGATGGGTGGATGGGTGGGTGAATGGATGGGTGGATGGGTGCATGGATAGATGGGTGGATGGATGGATGGATGGATGGATGGATGGATGAATGGATAGACGGATGGATGGGTGGATGGATGGATGGGTGGATGGATGGATGGGTACATGGATGAATGGGTGGATGGATGGATAATGGATGGGTAGATGGGTGGATAGATGGATGGGTAGATGGGTGGATGGGTTGATGGATGGATGGGTAGATGGGTAGATAGATGGGTGGATGGCTTGATGGATGGATGGGTGGATGGATGGGTGGACAGGTGGATGGATGGATGAGTGGATGGGTGAATGGGTGGGTAGATGGATGGGTAGATGGGTGGATGGATGGATGGATGAGTGGATGGATAGGTAGATGGGTGGATAGATGGATGGATGGATGGATGGATGGGTGGATGGGTGGATGGATGGGTAGATGGGTGGATGGATGAATGGATGGATGGATGGATGGATGGATGGGTGAATGGGTGGGTGGGTGGATGGATGGATGGATGGATGGATGGATGGATGGGTAGATGGGTGGATGGATGGGTGGATGGGTGGGTGGGTGGATGGATGGATGGGTGGATGGATTGATGGGTGGATGGATGGATGGGTGGACAAGTGAATGGGTGGATGGATGGATGGGTGAATGGGTGGGTGGATGGATGGGTAGGTGGGTGGATGGATGGGTGGGTAGATGGATTCAACCAACTGCAGATTGAAAATATTCAGAAAAAAATGGCTGCATCTGTAGTGAACATGTACAGACTTTTTTCTTTGTCACCATTCCCTAAACAAGAGAGTTTAACATCTATTTACGTAGCATTTACACTGTATTAGGCATTACAAGTAATCTAGAGGTGATTTAGAGTATGCAGGATGATGTGCATAGGCTATATGCAAATACTGCACCATTTTATACCAGCGACCTGAGTGTCCTCGAATTTTGGTATCCACAGGGGCCCTGGACCCAACCCCCCATGGCCCCCCAGGGACGACTAACTATATATGCTTCAAAGGTAAGATGTTACAAATGTCACCCCTTAGGGCGGTCCAAAGTCCTTCCACAGAGTCCCAGCCCAGAGTCTCCCGTCCCAAGGGTGTGGGCATCCTGCCAGCGGCGCCAGTTGGCCTTGACATTCCACAGGCCCAGAGCTCTAGAGAGGATGTGATTCATGTGAGACAGGACCTTCTACCAAGAGAGGAAGGAAACCAGTTCAGATCCAGGCCCAAATTTAACTCCAGTCCTCCACGCCTCCACCCTCCCCTACCCTGCCCCAGGATGCACACGTGTGTCTATACACACACACACACACACACACACACACGCATGCGCACATGGCATCTCTCCACCCTGCTGGGTGAGGAGTCCAGGGGCCAGGAGAGGACACTTGGCAGTGACTGGCCCAGCTCTCTGCTGAAGGACCACCCCAAAAACAAGACACAGATGGAGAGAAACCCTCAAGGGAAAGCAGGTTTCCAGACGGAGAGGCTCCTGCTGTGTTGGTGAGCTGGGCTATTCCCTCCCTCCCTTTCCCTCTGCCCCTCCTCCTCTCCCTCTCAGAAGGCACTAAGAAAAAGAGGGAACTAAGGAAACACGAAACTGAGCAGGAAACGAGGGCCTTTCACTACGTGGGGAGTTTCGGATGCAGCGAAGAATTACTCGGAGAAGGCACCCAAATCCCGGCGGGGGAAACTGACGCAGGCACACTTTGGAGCGTTTATTTCTTTCTGAGTAGAGACGTGTTTTTACTTCCCCATGAGAAGAAAGTTCTTTTCCATGTGCATGTACTGATCAAAAAGTCAGAGAGACAGCAGCTCAAAGGAACAGTTGTAATTATCCTCCCATTTCCTTTGGGCCCTGGGCTGAAGATTTTATCACAACCCTGGAAAATGCTGGTGGGTAGACACAGGTCAGCGTTTACCGCTTTTTGTCTGCTTTTCTTCCTCTGAAGCTGCTGGGGCTACCTTATCACTCTCCGCCCCGCAGCTTAGTTGCCCCGCAGCTTAGTTGTCTCCTGGCTGGGCAGGTAACAGAGCGAGGTCAGGAACAGGTGGGAAATCAACCCACCCTGTCCTGGGGCAATTCCTGCAGCTGTGGAATCCCAGCTAACCTTTGAGGATGAACCTTTGCCTCCAGCTGTGTTGAGTATTCACAAGACAGGAAAGTTGCCTGGGGCCTTGCTATCCCTGCATCTCGTGTGATCCTGGGAAAATTGCTCACCCTCTCTGAACCTCTATTGCCTCAAGAGATAACCGCACTACCCTATCCACCTGCAAGGGGTCTTGGGATTAAACCACTGGAGGGAGGCCAGAAGCCGTGGTTCATGCCTATAATCCTAGCACTGTGGCAGGCAGAGGCGGGAGGATCGCTTGAGCTCAGGAGTTTGAGACCCGCCTGAACAAGAGTAAGACCCCATATCTACCAAAAATAGAAAAAATTTAAAAATGAGCCGGGCGTGGTGGTGCACGCCTGTAGTCCCAGCTACTTGGGAGGCTGAGGCAGGAGGATTGCTTGAGCCCAGGAGTTTGAGGCCACCGTACTCTACCCAGGATGACAGAGTGAGACTCTCCCCAGTCCCCAGCAAAAAAAAACCCCAAAAACAGTGGGGACACTCACATACCCCATGTGAAAACAGGAACCTCAGTCATTGCCATTCTTCCCGATCAGAATGACCTTTCTCCAAAAGGGAGTCCAATCACATCATGCCATTGCTTAAGCCCCCCTAGAAGGTAAATAGAATTAAATTCAAACCCCTCTTCGTGGCTCTGTAGTCCACGACGCCAGGGGGCCCCACATTCAGCCCCCACCATCCCCGAGGCTCAATGTGCCCCAGCCACACCAGCCCCGGTGCCACACGCCCGCCGGAAACCTTGGCACACGCTGTCCCCTCTGCCTGCCTGGACCGCCCCACCCCAAGCCCCGCCTCACACGCGCCCTTCGGGACTCAGCTTCGATGGCTCTCCCTCAGTGTGGTGGGGTGAGCGGCGTCTCCCCAAAATTCATGTCTGCCCGGGGGCTCAGAGTGTGACCTTATTCAGAAACGGGATGCAATTGGCGCAGCATTAACAGGTTCGGGTTCCTACTGGATCGGAGTGGCCCCAGATCCAGCGACTGCTGTCCTTATAAGAAAAGGAGACGACGCAGACATACAGCTAGAAGCCAAGAGACGCCACGGGCTGCCAGGAGGCTCAGAGAGGCCAAGGGACCCAGCCACGGTCACACAGCGGGAGCAGGTCGGAGATGGGGGGAGGACTGGCCTCCCACAGGTGACCCCGGGGAGTGGGACGCTGACACCCACCCCGCCAGGACGTGGCCTGTGCGGGAACAGCTCCCTGTCCGTCCCGACCCTGACTCCCAGGCCTGTGGGCCGCAGGGGGAGGCCGACATCGCGAGGGGCAGGAAAAGTTCCAGCCAGGACAAAGTCTCTGCGAACGGCCAGCCTGCCTTTAATGCTTGACAACACTTCTAACCACGCTTGTTTCTTTATTTCAAAATATTCATTAAGGCATCCGAGCGTCTTTGTTACAGGACACCCTGTATAATAAGTCAGGGCTTTTGTGTGACTGGAGATGGCTGTAAACTAATCACACTTTCTTTTTTTTTTTAATTTTTTTTTTTTTTAAGACAGAGTCTCGCTTTGTTGCCCAGGCTAGAGTGAGTGCCGTGGTGTCAGCCTAGCTCACAGCAACCTCAAACTCCTGGCCTCAAGCAATCCTGCTGCCTTAGCCTTCCGAGTAGCTGGGACTACAGGCATGCGCCACCAGGCCTGGTTAATTTTTCCTATATATATTAGTTGGCCAATTAATTTTCTTTCTGTTTATAGTAGAGACGGGGTCTTGCTCTTGCTCAGGCTGGCTTCGAACTCCTGACCTTGAGCAATCTACCCACCTCAGCCTCCCAGAGTGCTAGGATTACAGGCATGAGCCACCGTGCCCAGCCATACTAATCACACTTTCTAATGAAGAAAGAAGGAGGCCTCTACTGGCTCAGAACTCACAGCGAAAGCATTTATTCAGTGGGGACTTGATGAGACTGTTTAGTTTCCTTTGTTGGTATTTTTTAAGTAACCTTCTATTTTTTTTTTTCAGACAGAGTCTCACTTTGTTGCTCAGGATAGAGTGAGTGCCATGCCATCAGCCTAGCTCACAACAACCTCAAACTCCTGGGCTCAAGCGATCCTCCTGCCTCAGCCTCCCGAGTAGCTGGGACTACAGGCATGTGCCACTATGCCCGGCTAATTTTTTGTATATATATTTTTAGTTGGTCAATTAGTTTCTTTCTATTTTTAGTAGAGGCGGGGTCTCGCTCAGGCTGGTTTCGAACTCCTGACCTTGAGGGATCCACCCGCCTCGGCCTCCCAGAGTGCTAGGATTACAGGCGCAAGCCACCACACCTGGCCTAAGTAACCTTCTAGCTATGGCTAGCATTGCTGGTTTTCTCAATTTACGGTAATGATAACGTACAATTGTTTGAGTACATCTAGGTGGGGTGGCTTTTAATGACTCTGTGAATAATAACGCGGGAAGTATACAGATGTGGCAAACATCACAAGGGAGTGAATGAATGATGGCGCTTGGGGAACCCTACACTCATTCATTCCCTTGCTGGCTCACTCACCGTAGCGATGACTCACACGTGCCCATGTGTCCCTCCTCAGCTGACACCGGCCAGAGTCCAGGTCCAGGTGTAAGATGTTACGTGACCGCCCTCCCAGGCCAGGTGCCCGTAAGAGCCACCTGCATGCTCAGGCCCCGCCCAGACCCACTCAGCCTGAGCCTCTAGGGCAGGGGTCCTCAAACCTTTTAAACAGGGGGCCAGTTCACTGTCCCTCAGACCATTGGAGAGTGCGGCGCACATTCCACACATGCGCACTGCGGGCCCCGGACCAGTCGGCTGCTAAGCAGGACAGGCAGCAGGGGCAAAAACACCCGGCGGGCCGGATACCTGTCCTCGGTGGGCCGAGTGTGGTGGCCCGCGGGCCGCAGTTTGAGGACCCCTGCCCCAGAGGGTGGTCCCAGCACCTGTATGTTTGCAAAGTCCCCAGGGCAGTTGATTCTGAGCAGCCAGGGCGAAGCCTCACAAGCCAGGTGCTCGGGGGCTTTTCTTTCCTTGGTGGGTGGGTGACAGGGCCCACGGTGACAGAGAGCATGGTCAAAGAATTAGTAACAGATCTAAGCTTTGAGCATTTCTCCCAATAAAGACTCCCAATAAAGGGCACACGCTAAACCAGTGAAAACCGGTATTTTTAGTATTTCTTCAGCACCGCGCTCTGGCCAGCCCTGCGTGGGGCACCAGCGCACATCCTCGGAAAGCTCACAGTCCAGTGGGGGGGGGCACAGTGGTCCCGGAAAACACGTCCCAACGGGACAGACACTCCAACAGGCCTGGCCACTGCCTGGCACCTCACCGCACACAGAGGCAGGGGCCCGACAAATAAGGACTCTAAGAATCGCCTACAAAACCAGGAGCCACCACGCCCCTAAGGACGATCACTACCACAGAAGCAGAAAACACCACGTGCTGGCAAGGGCGCAGAGCAGTGGGAACCAGAACGCTTGTGCACCGCTGGCGAGGGTGTAAAACGCCATGGCCGGCCCTCGGAAAGTTAAAAACAGAATTACTGCACGATCCAGAGATTCCACTTCTGGGTATAAAAGCAAAAAAAAAAAACAAAAAACTGAAAACAAGGACCTGGACAGATAACTTAATACCTGAAACGTGGAAAGAGCCCAAGTGTCCATGGATGGGTGAATGAATAAACAAAATGAGATATATACACACACAGTGAAATACTACTCGGCCTTAAAAAGGAAGGAAATTCCAACACATGCTACAACACACGGGTGAACACTGAGGACACCATGCTAAGCGAAACAAGGTGATCACGGAAGGACAAATACTGTATGAGTCCACTGCCATGAGGGTCTGATTCATGGAGACAGAAAGTAGAATGAGTGGCGGTGGCTGGGGGGGGGGGGAAATGGGGGGGTTGATACCACTTGTCAGAGCTTCAGGGGAAGGCGAGAGAGTCCGGGAGATGGATGGTGGTAATGATGGCACAACAAGGTACTTCTGCCCCTGAACTGTGCATTTAAAAATGGTTAGGATGGTGAATCGTGTGTGTATCTTACCTCAAGTAAAAAAATAAACTGCTTTAAACAAATCAGGCACCAGGGAATAGGCTGACTGGGTTAAACCCTAGTTCTACAACATGCTAGCTAAGTAGCTATAAAGCTACCTCTGTTTCCTCATCTGCATAATGGGTATAAAAATGAAAAGACCTGCCTCCCGGGGCCACTGGGAAGATGAGATGAGCTAATCAGTATAAAGTGGAGAGTGTCCCGTTCACAGCCTGTGCTCAGCCCATGAACCGAGATTGCCATCAATTATCATGGGGTGCGGTTATCGCTCCCTGCCCCACGCCCTGCTGGCGCTCCGGCGTTTTGGAGGACGCCCATGTGAAGCATACGAAGGGAGTCCCTGGGGACTTGCAGCCTTGTGGTTTGGTTTGCTTAGGAGCAGAAGCCACTCAGGGGTAAGGAATAAAGACGATCGTGTTGCACGTGGAGAAACCGAGAAATTAAACTCCATGAGGGCAGAGGCCAATTCAGCAATAAGCAGAATGTCCCTGCCCAGAGCCAGGCCTGAGAGTCCTCTGCCCTCAACTTGCAGGCTGATGCAGGCCAGGCCTTGACCTCTCTGGGCTTCAGCACACCCCGCCCCTCGGCCCCGCACCCTGTGACTCTGAGCAGGGCAGCCCGTCCACGGCCCCAGCGGGTCAGCGCATCTCTCCCTGAGCCCCTCTGGAACCCCAGGATGGGCTGGGAGGGCGACGACCCAGGGGACCAGAGCTACAGGGTCGCAGGCACATGCAGGCCTTTCTGCCCCTCCCCAGGAGGAGGCTGGGGAAGAACCCTCCTCCTATCACCCGTGAGCCTCCCCCAGGCCACCAGCCCTGTCCATCTAGGGCCTTGGGGACAGACAAGAGCACACATCCCCTGCCTCCATCGCTCTGTCAATTTTCCCTTTCTCAAAGAAACACAACTCCAACGTCACAAGGCCAACCAATAAACACACACGGTAGTATTATTAGTACATGGATAATCATGACAGCTGCCAACAACATGCCTGGCACTTGGCTAAGAGCACCACAGGAAGCATCTCAGTCAATGCTCACAACAGCCCTACGAGGTGATTCTGCCATCATTCCTATTGTACAGACAGGGAAACTGAAGCTGAGGACCAAACTTGCCCAGAGTCGCACAAGCAGCAAGTGGTGAAGACACGGACCAGAACCCAGGCTTTCCGGTCAAAGGCGCCATCTGCCGTCCCACCCTCTCCCCTGATAACACGGCCGTTGATGCAGCAGCTGCTTACATGCCCCATCCTCACAGGAAGACCTTTGAACCAGGCATCACTGCCACGCCCAATCTGCAGACGAGCAAACTGAAGAGGGCCGCGTGATGTCCAGAGGCAAGACTGGAACTCGGGTCAACCTCACTGGGCTCCGGTGGTCCCACCCTGCCTTCCCCCACCCCCAACTGGCAGGTCCCAGACAGCCAGTCTCCACCCTTGAAAGTCACAGCCCAGGCGCCTGGGCCTGGCAGCACGCCTTCCGCAAGGCCCAGCCAGAGGCGGGTGCCCCACGGGCTGAGCTGGGGGTGAGCCCCAGCTACTGGGGGGCAGGCAGGGAAAGGGCCAGTGGGTTCTCGGCACCACAGGTGGGAGTGCCCGAGTCTGGCAGGTGGCCACTGGGTGTCCAAGTTCCACTCAGTCCCTGGGCTTCAGCACCGCTGAGCAGCTCACACCTGCTAGAGGGAGGGTGACACGCAAGGTCCCTCCTACGACCAGGCTCGGGGGGCGGGGGGACCCAGGAAGGGTTACAGGGAGGCAGAGAGGGGTGTCGGCAGAAAGAAGCAGGAAGTAGCAGGCAGGAATCCTGACGTCTTGTCCCCACCCAGCTCCCAGCTGGCCGGGTGACCTTGAGCAAAATACTCATCCTCTCCAAGCCTTTTGTTCCCTCTCCTAAAAGGGAAAGCTTCCAAAAGAACAGCACAAAAACCCAGACAAGCCCGGTCAGGGCCGGGATCCAGCACCCGTCCCTAGGGCTGCTGCTGTCTTGCTCCAGGAACAGGGACTCGCAGTGCTCCCCGGGGATGTGCCCTCTCCGTGTTCCCGGCTGCAGCGGGACCAAAAGCCGGGCCTGGCTGGCTCCGGGTGGGGAGGGGAGGACGGGGTTGTCTGAGGGCCTAGAGACCCGAGATGCGTGAACTTGCGAGGTGCCTCCACCTCCGGCAAGGCTCACCTCGGCCCCAGGGAGGCCTGCTGAGCAGAGGAGAGTGCGGACCACACAGGGAACCCCGTCCCTGCTGCTGGGCAAATAAACCGGCCCCTGCGAGTGAGTCATCGTTGTCGGTGGCGGCAGCAGCGACACCCACTACCAAGCGCAAAGGGAGGCTGGGAAACAACACGGGAGGAGGAGGGAACATGTGCCTGTGTCTCCTCGGCCAAGTCCGCCCCCTCCCCGAGGCCCGGTCTTCTCCTCCGACAGAGCCGTCAATCCCGCCGGCCTGGCCGAGCCGTCCTGAGGTTTGACCTGCAGGCAGTCGCCGTGTTCCGCCACTCCCGACCTACACAGACGGCAGTTTCAGGCATTTCAACCCAGCACGCGCACACGGGAAGGCCAGGAGCACCGGGCAAAACTGAACCCGACAGCAGAGTCGAGGCGGAATCTAAACCTCCCCTCTGCTCCAGCAGAAGCGTGTGTTTTTCTCATTCGTGGGGCAAAAAGGTAAAACATCTTGCTGCACACACTCGCAGATATCACCACCACACAACAGAACAGCTCACCTAAGGTTGGCCCATGATGATGTGTAAGACAGGGTCCCAATACCGCTGAGATACGCTGACAGATAAGCTTTATTTTAAGCGAAGTATTTCCTCGTGTGTATTAGATCAACTATAACTACCCCACTGAACATCGTTTTTAAATGCTTTGAAGTTTTAAAAAAAGTGAACCAAAGCTGGGCACAGTGGCTCACGCCTGTAATCCTGGCACTGTGGGAGGCCAAGGCAGGAGGATCACCTGAGGCCAGGAGTTTGAGGCCAGTCTGGGCAACATAGGAAGACCCCATCTCTACAAAAAAAAAAAAAAAAAAAAACAGAAAAATTAGCCAGGTGCGGTGGCATGCACCTGTTGTCCCAGCTACTCGGGAGGCTGAGGCAGGAGGATCGCTTGAACCCAGGAGTTTGAGGTTGCAGTGAGCTATGATGATGCCACTGCCCTATAGCCTGGGAGACAGAGCAAGACTCTTGTCTCAATAAACAAATAAATAAAAAGTTAAAACAGGAACCAAAATGTGGCATATCTATGTTATTCAGTCATAGAAAGGAATGAAGCATTGATACTTGCTACGACATGGATGAACCTCGAAAACATTCTGCCAAGTTAAAGAAGTCAGGCACAAGAGGTCGCATATTGCATGATTCCATTTATATGAAATGTTCAACACAGGCCAATCCATAGAGAAAGTAGATTACTGGTTGCCTGGGGCTGGGGAAATCGGGGAATGGTGAGGGGGCACTGCTAATGGGTATGGGGTTTCTGTTTCCGGGTGATGAGAATGTTCTAAAATTGATCATGGTGACAGTTGCATATATCTGTGAATATACTAAAACCACTGAATTGTACGCTTTATATAGGCGAACTGAATGATATGTGAGTTATATCACAATAAAGCTGATTTTGAAAAAGCGACAAGTTTAAGAAAAATATTAACTGAGAAAATCAGTCTAGGTGGTACACAAATACAAAAAAATTCCAAACCGATATAAGAATGACTGGAGTTTAGGAAGCCAGATTCACGCTTTAGTTTTACGTGGGTTCAAATTTTAGCTCTATCACCCCCTGGCTGAATGGCTCTGGCCAGTGACTTAAGTTCTCTCGACCTCAGTTTCCTCTTCTGGAAAATGGGAACAAGAATAGCTCCCACCCCATGGAGTAACCATGAGAACTAAATGAGTTAGCATAGAGCCCGGGACATCCTAGGGGGCTGATAAACGGTGACATTGCTACCACTGGTCACCTGAGGCTCACGGAGGGGATGGAGCCTGCACAAGGTCACAAGGGCAGGAAAAGTCAGACTCAGAACTTGAACTTCAGTCCTCAGCTACCCAGAAGCCCCACCTCCCACACAGCCCAGAGGCCTCGCCCAAACCCGCCCCACCCAGACCCAAGTCCAGCTGATAAATCCTTTCCTGAAAGGGAACACAACCGGAAAGTCGGCCAGGGATTTGCTCAGGGCCTGCCAGGCGATGGGGCCTCCCACAGCTGGCGAAACTCCCGCCTTGCAAACCAGCAAAGGAGGTGCAGGCGGGCAGAGGGGGACAGGGGGCAGGCCGGGGTCTAGCACAGCGCAGAACCATGACGGTGAAAATAAAACAAGGCGATGTGAAAGACGCGTGTATCTTAGATTGCGTGGTTAGGGAAGGGCTCTGGGAGGAGCGGTGAGAGGCTGGGAGAAAGTGTTCTGGGCAGCAGGGCCAGCAAGTGCAAAGGCCCTGAGGCAGGAGCAAGCTGGGCGTGCTGCTATTATTATTTAGCCATCACCAGATTCATCCTCATAATGATTTTCCCCCAGATTTCCTTTGGAACTCATTCATTCAACAAATATTTATTTATTCAGCGCCCCTGCTATGTGCCAGGCACCGTACTGGGGACACAGCAGCGGGCAGAACAAAGTCTCTGCCCTCCTGGAGTTTCCCAGTCCCAGGGAGGGGACAGACATGAGAGAAGTAAATGCATAAGTGACCGTATGACTGCACGTTGAGGTCTGCAATGACAGGACAGGGATCGGGGGATGGGGAGGGCTGTCCCCCCCTGGGCCACCACCCTCTCCACCTCCATGAACGCAGCCTCCTAGCGGCCCTCCAGGCCTCCACTCCTTCCCCTGACCTCAAGTCCCTTCCCTGCCCAGCAGCCAGGAGGATCTTTCTAAAACCCACACCAGGTCCTGCAGTGGAAGGCCACTGCACTAAAATAAACCCCACACTGTCCTGCACTGGCCCCGGAGGCCTGAAACAGTCGCCCTGAACCTTCCCCTCCTTCCTGTCACTTCCTCCAGAGCCCCTCCCTAACCCCCCATCTAAAACAGATACGTCTTCCACATGGCCTTCTTGTATTTTCTCCGTCACTGCTCTTAATCATTCTCCAAAGTTCTTGTTCTGTTAATGGGCTTTTGTGCTGCTGCTTCTCCCCATTAGACTGTCAGGTCTATGAAGGCGCTGAGCCAGCTGCAAGCTTGGTGCCCGCAACAGAGCCTGGCATGGAAACGTTGCTGGATGGAAGGAAGGAAGGAAGGAAGGAAGGATAGATAGATGGATGGATGGAAGGAAGGATGGATGGATGGATGGATGGAAGGAAGGAAGGAAGGATGGAAGGAGAAGGAAGGAAGGAAGAATGGATGGAAGGAAGGAAGGATGGATGGATGGAAGGAAGAAAGGAAGGATGGATGGATGAATGGATAGCTAGAAGGAAGGAAGGAAACTTAGGTGAGTGGATGGAAGGAAAGGTAAATGAAGTGATGGAGGAATGCATGTGTGGATGCAGGAAGGTATGTAATGTCAGTGTGCGTGTTTGGATGGATGAGTGGACGGGTGGGTAGACGGGTGGATGGATGGGAAAATGGTAGGGTAGAAGGACGGACGGAAGAATGGATGGAAAGTGGATAGACGGTAGATATCAGCATGAATGGGTGGTTCTGGCCATGTGTTTATGAGCACAGGATCCTGAATTCATCTCTCGTGAACACTGTTTTCTGATCAGGTGAAATAAGACAAAACATGTAAAACATTTAGCAGGTGTTCAGTAAACATTAACTGTGTTTGTAATCATCATTTCAGTTGTTGCCAGCCACTGCACTGTCTGTCTGAGGGATAACACTGTGGATGATGCTTGTTTGCCTGTCTATATATCTATTTTTGCTCATGTCCTACAATGAACCTCTATCGCTTTTTTGTAATAAACACCACAAATAAAACACTACAGTCATACAGCATGACCTTAGACTTCAAAGCCCTGCCCAGGTAGAAGGGAAACCAACTTTCTAGTGGGACCCGGGCCTGTTCCAGCTGTCCACCCTAGCCCGACCTCCTCACACCAGTCACACCCTGGAACACGGAATCCCCAAGGTTCACGATCCCTTTGGAAGCGCTGTTAGGAAGCCCCTCCGGAAGTGGTGGCCCATGAGGATCGCAGCCTGTCGGAGGCAGCACTTGGGCCCTGGCCGGAGCCAGCAGCCCAGGGGAAGCACGGGCACTCTCCCACCTCTGCCTGCGGGCCAGCCTCCTTCCCCCCAAAATGCAGGTTCTGATGCACGTTCAGTACAACCTGCAACGTACAGATGGATCACCCCCAAATTTGAAAGAGACACTGGGGATGTGCCGTGTTGTGGGCACCACCCTCACTCCAGAGGACCCCACGGGCACCCTCAGGATTCAGCGGCCATCCTTCAGAACAGATGAAGGAGTCCCGAAGGAGCGCTAACAAGGGACAACCTGGCATGGCACAGAGATGCCACGGCGAAGACGGCGGGCAGCGGCTCTGGAGGTCAGCCCCAGCGGGCCCAGTGTGCGGGCGCTACCGTGTGCAGCACCGAGTCGCGGGCGAGCTGCTTCTCCGTGGTGCTGCCCACCCTGGCCGCCACCTACCGACCCCAGCCCGAGTGCTGAGTGTTTTACCGCACTCTCCGAGATGTGTGGCCATGGCAAAAGCCACTCCCAAGCAACGTGGACTCAGACAGCCAGAGAGTACATTAGTGACAGCAACCGCAGCTTATCACGAGGACACGAGAGGTGGCACACAGCAAGTACTCGGGGCAGGGTCTGGCTCAGTCGGTGTCGTCGGGGCTGTTATAAATGTACTAAATGAGGAGGAAGAGAAAGCCCTGGCCATGTGCCTGGTTGTGCCAGGAGCCTTTACGTGGAGAGGCACAACCTCCCTATCAGGGTAGACCTACTAGTAACCCCATTTTACAGAGCAGGAAACCGAGGATGGGCTACTTGTACAATTTACTCGTCCGAGCTCACAGAGCCGGTAAAGGGCAGCGTCACGTCCCCACGGATGTCCCCAGCCTGACACACCCCTGAAAACCAGTCTCCACTCTCTGCCCTGCCCTACGCCCCCAAACCCCTTCTTCCCTCCGGCCTTCCGGGTCTGCACGGGCATCCAGCTGACTTCCTGACTTTCGGACTTTCTTGGAGGTGGCCGGCTGGCCCTGTCCTTGCCCCCTGGTGTCGCTGAGCCCGTCCTCCGGAAGCCACTCCTGCGGCCGGGGGTGGTGAGTGAGCTCATCTTACGGCGGCCACCCCCAGCCCGCTGGGACCGTCCGGCAGCTCGAGCTTGGACGACACCCAGGCCTTGGCAGGGACAGGAAGCATCCCGGTGATAAAGATCAGGACGGGCTTGTGAACGCACCTAGAGCGCTTTGTGGGGGCCGAACCGGCGGGGCCCCAGCTCCGCTCTGCGCTGCGCCCACCTTGGGAACTAGAGAAAGCACCTCTGGGCTGAGCCTGGAGCAGGTGGTCCAGGGGGGCCTCCCTCAGCCTAATGCCTGCGCCCACCAGGCGGAGATCACGGCATCCGTACAAGGGGCTCATCTTCTCAAGACGGGAAAACAAAAGTGCACACGCGTATAAAATGATAGCGAGTCGCACTTGCACGCTCGCCACGAGCCAGGCAGCCCTCTGCGTGCGGCACAGGCTTTAACTCACTTAACCCTTGCGGCAACCTCATTTTACGGAAGCCCGGGGGGGGGGGGGGGGGGGGGGGGGGGGGAGGTGACCGGCCCCAAGGGCATGCAGCTAAGAGGCTGCAGAGGCAGAACCTGAATCCAAGCCACCTGCGCGCACAGCCCACGTTTTATGCCCCAAGATACAGAGCTGACATTTCGATCAATATGTATGTATGCACAGTGTGGTTAACACGCCTAAAAATCCACTGCCTAAAATATTAGTGCTGGTTATCTTTAGACTGTGGGAATTATGAGGGTTTTATCTCCTTTTCCTGTGTCTACGCAGTCAGCCCTCCGCATCCGAGGGCTCCGCATTCGTGGACTCCACCAACCGCGCGTGGAAAGCATTTTTTAAAGAAATGGATGTTTGCATCCGTACTAAGCGTGCACAGACTTTTTTCTTGCCACGATTCCCTAAACAACACGGTACAACTGCTACTCACACAGCATGTCCCCTACATTAGGCAGCACGACATAGAGAGCCGGGTTAAAGTATGCAGGGAGGGTTGCGTAGGTCACACGCAAATGCTGCACCATTTTCTACAAGGGACTTGAACATCCAGGGACTTTGGTAGCCGTGGGGGCTGGTGGTCGTGGAATCAGTTCTCCAAGGATACCAAGGGACAACTGTTATTTCTCCCATCCAAGCACTAACCAGGCCCGACCCTGCTTAGCTTCCGGGATCAGACGAGATCGGGCGCGCTCAGGGTGGTGTGGCCGTAGCAGCCCGGGACAACTTCTAAATGTCCAACAATAAAAATGTTTCGCTGCATGATAAGGATAAAAAGGGCATAAAAGTTACCAATTTAAAAACCGAAACGAGAGTCATCACTTCCTTCAACAGTTATCTCACGCTAACGCACGCCAGGGGTGCAGGTGACGCCGAGGAATGGGATGACGTCAAGGGTGACGGTCTGGGGACCCCGCCTTGAGCACAGTGGGGGCTTTCCCTAAACCGCCACCCACCCGAACGGAGCACCAGGGACGCTGACTTGACGCTCGCGGGGCGACCCTGCGGAGCGCTCCTAAGCAGGCGGAAAGGCAGCACCAGCACCCCGCTCTGCAGGTGTGGACGCCGAGGCAGAGCCAGGGCGTGACCCAGGGCTGCGTGGCTCCCAACCGGGGTGGAGGCTTCCACGGCAGGCTGAGCTGCGGCCCACAGCAGAGCCACCTTCCCAGGGGTGGTCCCCAGCAAGCTCCCCCAGACACACAGCCTGGGAGGACGGACGGCCGAAGCCAGGGAAGACAGACGGCCGAAGCCAGGGAGGACAGGCAGCTCACACCTGCTCTGCGGGCCAGCCAGCATTCTGGGCATTCCGGAAATTCCTCCGTGATATTTGCTGCTCCCCTCACCCCGCACCCCGTTTAATGCATTCGGGGAAGGGAGGACAGAGGGGCTGGACGGAGACATCTGGATGCAGACGAGACTTGGAAGCGTCATCACCGCGCTTCTGGGTCCAGTCTGACAGTGGGCAGGCACTTCTCGCCGCTCCAGCAAGAACGCGGCTGCCCGCTGCCAAGGCTCCCTGCCGCGTCCCAGCCCAGAGGGGGCGGTTCTGCTTCTGCTCCGTGGCTGAGCGAAGGCGGGCTGGGCTGGGATCACACACAGGACCGCAGCCCCGGCCACGGCCACCCGCCTCCTCGCTCTGCTCCCTGGCCCAGCTCGGAGGCCCAGCGCCCAGCCTGGGCCCTGGTACACAACAGGTGCTCAATAAGCAACAGAAATGAAAATGATCAACTGTCCCAAGAGAGGACAGGACACACTGCGCTGGCCCTTCCGAGGGGAGCGAGGGTGTTTCCAGTGGGGTCAGGGCCTCACAGGGCACAGACGTGAGTTCAAATCCAGACTCTGCCACTCGTTATCCCAAGCTGGTGACACTGGGGAGAGCTTTACCTCTCTCGAGGTCAGCTTCCTCGACTGTAAAGCGGGCAATAATACCAACGGCCTGAATCATTCCAAGGATTTGACGAGAAGACCCAGAACAGGATACGTCCCTAGGGAGGGACTTAACACTCCGTGGGCCCTTGGCAAATTGTGTTTTTTCTGGGTCCTGCCTTTCAAAGGGCTGGTTTGATCCTTTCTAGAAGGTGTATCAGAAATAAGAGGCTCTGGAGTCTGGATACATATCCAGTTTCCCCTGCCTTTGTAAAAAAAAAAAAAAAGGCCCAGAGAGGGTAAGGGGCTTACCTAAGGACACACAGCAGAGAAGCCGGCAGACAACACAGGAGGCCTGGCTTCTGACCTAGAACTCATTTTTATATACTCCGTATTCTCTCCCAGGGCCTAGAACCCCTTCACGTGCCAAGCACAGCCCCTCCTAGGCAGGTAATCAGTTCCAGAAACAAAGAAAAAGTCTTCCCGTGCTGGGGCCTAAAATGAAAGGGAGTGACAAACCTGGGCGGCTTCCCAGGCCAAAGGGCCCTGGGAGTTCCCCAAGCGAGTCACTCCCCGGCCCTGCCCGGCCCTGGGCAAGGCTGGGCCGAGCAGCCAGTGCCTGCCAAGGCACGGGCTTCCTGTCTGGACAAGTCGGGAGGAGCGAGTGCAGAGGGACCTCAGTGCACCCCATGCACCTGCTGGCCTCCCCTTCTGCTGGGAGGCCCACACACCCCAAGTTTCCTTGCCTTGGCAGCTACAGGACTCCCGGGAAAGGGCATTCGTCACTGCAAAGCAAACAAACAAGAAATATCAACACAGAGTCGGCTGGAAGCCACAGCCGACTGACCTGGAGCCTTTGAAAAGACAGCTGTTTCTCTTCCAGGCAGGGCACCGCACTGCCGGTGAGGTTCTCACGCACAAAGGCTCTAGTCCTCTCTGCCTGCCACCAGCTGGCAACTAGTGCCTGCCTGGGCAAGGCATTCGTCTGCCCAGAACCTCAGTGTTCTCATCTATAAAATGGGAACAACACCAGCACCTTTCTTCATAGCTTGTTATGAGGATTCAATAAAATAATGCGCAAAATCTACATCGGAGGAACTGAAACATAACAAGCAGTTGATCAATGTAAATTATTGTTTAAAATAAAAACAATTTATTACTGCTACTGTTACTATTTCTGCTACTACTACGAACAAGGAGGATTCATATTATGATTTATAAAAGAATTCCTTGGAATAACTTACACACATTTTTTTAAAAAAAAAAACCGTAGTGGTGGCTCACGCATGTAATCTCAGCACTTTGGGAGGCGGAGGTGGGAGGATTGCTTGAGGCCAGGAGTTCGAGACCAGCCTGGGCAATTTAGTGAGATCCCCTTCTCTACAAAAAAATTAAAATAAAATAAAAAATAAAAAAACCCTAAGTTGATCTTTTTGTGGGGCAGGTCTCCCATTTTTAATGTGCCTACTATGTACATGAAGTTTTATAAACAAGTACGTCATCTAATCCCACAATGACCCCACTAGGACAATCTCAGAATATTTCTGCATACGCGCTGCAGCTCAGGGAGGTGAGGACACCTGTGCAAAGTCACACAGCAGTGCTATGTGGAGACAGGATGTACCACTAGCACTTTCTGGCTCTGTCCAACCTGCCCACCCCAGGGGCTCCGGGGTGGACTCGAGGCATGGGGCCGCGAAGTTGAGCTGTGTGAGTCCACACTCCCCACTCCTGGTAGTATGGCCCTGGGCAAGTGACTTCCTTTCTGAGCCTCAGTTTCATCATCTGTAAAATGGGCATATGAGAATCAAATACAACAATGTATAGGGAAAGTAACGAGCACAGTGCTAGGACACAGTGAACACTCACTTCGTATTATTTTTACTTTACCACAAGTAACGTTGTTCTCAAAAGCTGGGTCTCCGTGTGAAGAGCAGAGGCAGCCTGAGTCACCCCCTCCCCCCAAACCTCCGAAGAGGCCAGGGCAGAAACCGCCCGGTACGTGAGCTCAGGGGCTGCCCTGCTCACCTCCAGTGACACGTTGGCCCATCTCAGGGTCACTGCACAGGCAGGAAATGCTCAGAGGGGTGGAGCAAGCTGCCCGAGGTCACACAGGAAGCTGGTGCCTGCGCCACCTCAGACCCTAACTCCCCACCCAGCCCACCCCTGGCTCCCGGCAGAGTCCCATTTCCCGTGGACTTGGCACGTGATCGACATGTGACAGGTCTCCGCGACATGAACCGTAGGAGTGAGTGACGTCTTGGCGCCGCGCCTCGCTTGGGTGGCCCCAGGGGCTACTCGTCACCGAGAACTCCCAGAAGCCTGCTGTCCCCGCGGTGGGCCAGGGGGACGATTCCTTGAACTCAGAGCTGCCCGCGGCTGTTCCCCGCTGGACCGGGGCTGCTGCGGGACTCAGGGGCCGGGTGGTGGGAAAGGGCCGGCTCTGGGGAGAGGGAGCCATGGCAGGGGCGACCCCTGAGCAGGCAGCCCCTCCAGTTCCGGCAGAAGGGGGAAGGCACACAGGCTCAGGAGCGGGGGCCCTAAAAGCCCTTCCCTGTCACTCCTGTCCCCAAGGCCCCGGTGGCTCCCAGGGAGGGGAGCAGCCCTCTGGGCCTTCCCAGACTAACGGGAACAGCAGTAATCATGCATAGCTAATGCTTACGTCCGTGCATTAGCAGGTGCTATACGAGTTAGCACGCTGAACGCTCATCAGCTTCATGACACAGGCATTGCTCCCATTTTACAGATGAGGAAACTGAGGCCCAGAGAGGTTAACTGCCTTGTCCACGGCCACACAGCTGATAAGTGGTAGAACTGGGATTTGAATCCAGGCAGTCTGGCTCCAAAGTCCCCGCAATATTCCCAAGGGACTGGGTTGCAGAATTCCTCATTCCACCCCTCAGGGCCCACTCAGTTCCATGCTGATGCTCACAGCCACCGTTTGGTTATTTTCAAACATCACGCCGAGCACGTCACAGTCCTTCTTGCCAAAGGGCACAAGCACGCTGCGTCCATTTTATGAATGGGCGAACCGAGGCTGAGAGACACAATGACAAAGGTCATCGTGGTCAAAGGTCACATGGCCCATAAGGCCCAGAGCTGGGATTCGAACCCAGACCCGTGCCTTCCACAGCCTCCCCTTGGCCTTGCTGTGTTCTCCTGCCCCACTGGGCTACAGGTACCAAGGCTTGAGGGATGGAAAACCAGGTCTAGAACAAACACTGTCACCAAGGCAATCGCGTCTCGCCTCACACCTCACGTTGCAGGCACAAAGCGCCTCCTCATCCAACTCCACGCCCGAGCTTCACAGCGGCTCTGCCAGAGAGGACACACCGTTCCCATTTTCCAGATGCGGAAACTGAGGCTCAGACTGGTGAGCTGCCTGTCCTGGGCCATAAACTCAAGCCAGGTCCCTCACCCAGAGATCCTGCTCCGAGTCCCCTCGTCCCACGCAAGCCACGAGCCACAATTCTTAGTGCCGCTCCGGGGGACCCTCCACCCCTGCAGCCACCCGCAGCCCCACCCCACGAGAAACGTGATCGAGGCGGCCCGCATCGTCGCCTGGCCGATGTTTACGACGCAGCCTCTGCGACTGCAGCAGACGCCGGATCCTGGATGTTGCGCTCGGCCGTGTGACGTGCTGTGGCTGACGGCATGAGGGCAGAAGTGACCCCTTCCCAGTCCCGGGTGGAGGCTGTCCTGGCTGGCTGGCTGCCACCCTTCAGCTTGGGAATGTGGCCGCAGATTCGCCGGGTAGACCCGAACCCAACCCGAAGCCTGGGGCCAGACTGGCTGGCCAAGCCCAGCTAGGATGGGCTGAGCCACCCGCTGAGCCGTGAGCAAGACACAAACGTTTGCTGTTAAAGGCCACTGCGACTCAGGGGACGTTTGTTACACAGCGTGACTACAGAAAACTTGACTGAGACAAGGAGAGGACCGTGTGTTTCCAGAAGGACTCGTGTATACATGGGCAAGTGTCGTTCAAGACACGGTCCCCAGCAGGTTGGATTGAAACCCAAGGGCCACAAAATACATGCCTCATACAGAAACCATCACCTTCCCCGCTGGCAGGCCAGAGGCCATACCCCATGGCCAGCGACAAGACAGAGCCAACCAATGCTCCTTCTCGCTGAAACACACGAACGAGCTCTCTCCTGCAGGCTGCCCTGGGAGTGTGAAAGGGACAGGAAACCGTGCAGGCTAGACTGACACTCCAAACACCCTTCATCCCAGTAGTTCCATGTCCTGGAATTTACCCTCCAACCTACTGCAGTAAGTATGCAACGACACGTAAACAGGGATGTTTACTGTGGCACCAGGTGTCACAGCAAAACAAACCAGAAACAACAACTCCATGTCCATCAGCAGACAGCTAATAGCACCTGCATGGACTGGAACTGGAATGAATGGTTCTCTGCTTTTAAAAAGAATGGCATAAATCAAAATTATTATTGTTCTGTTACTATTCGCATTTGCTGACAAGTGAATGGGTTCAGAGAGGTTAAGTTACTTGCCCAAGGTCACACAACCACTACGTGGCAGAGCCAGGATTTCAACTCCTTCCCTCTGGCTCCAAAGTGGATGTAAAAATAACTTTGATAAATAGCAAGGTGTGCTAGGGGCTTAGAAGGAAGGAAGTAAACAGAACATGTGCATGTGTACAGTTTCCGAAGGATCAAAGGAAACTGCTAACTCTCTCAGAAGTAGGCTTGGGAGTCTGGGGTAGGAGACTCACCTTCCACTTCGTAGACTATCATTCTGCCACCTTTGAACTGTCTGGTGCGAGATGTGTTATTTTCATAATCTGAAACACATTTGGATGTGTTTGTCATTTCTGACTCAGTGATATAAACATCCAAAGATCATGCTTTGGGAGGAACTACATGTTAAAGTCGTAACAGAGACGAGGCTACAGGACATGCCAAAGGCTGCTTAACCGAGCCATTCACAAATGCAGCAGTGACAACTTCTCAGAAGTCAAGTTCATGATTATTTGCATACCTGTCTCACTTTGCCTTACTCCTTCCCTTCACCCCATGCGACTGACCAGAGGATTCTTAAGGCATCTTTTGAATTTTTCACCAGCCTAGTGCCTTGCCCACTTTAGATGCTCAATAAAATAAATACTCACCACACTGAAGGGCAAGAAAACTAAGTGTATGTCTTCGTCCCTCAATCCAAACGGCGTGTGAGCTTTCTTTTAAATGACAGCAGCTCAAGCAGTGGGAGTAGACAGACCACCCCTCCTCGTGTTGGGGGCCACGGAGGTGGGTAGGGTGTGGCTTTGAGGCAGACAGCTTTAGGTTCAAATCCCAGCTCTTCCTCTTCCCAGCGGCGTGACCTGGCTACACATCACATACCCTCTTGGAGCCCCAGTTTTATGAACTGCGAAATCGAGGCTCTCAAGAGCGGACACTGCCTGGGGTTGTCGTGAAGAACAGAAAAAGAGCCTGATCCAGATGTGATGTGCTGTGCACTTGACCATTCTCCCCCGTTCTCCCATTTTACAGAGGAAGAAACTGAGGTTCCAAGAGGGAAGGAGCGTGTCTGGGCTCACGCCCCTAGAATCTGGATGGGTGAGTAGAGGGAGGAGTGTGAACTCCTGGGCAGGGATGCTCCTGCCAAAGCCGGGTTTGGGTATTCGGGGAGCAACAGGGACGTAAAGTGAATTTTTGTTGAATATGGTCTAACTTTTATTCATTCAACACACCCTGCATTTTGGGGCATAGCAATGCCTTTGCCCGCGAGATCTTTCTGGCTGGAATCCCACCCGCCACCACGCCCCAGCCTCCTACTCTTCCTTTAAGACTCAGCTCAAGTGTCACCTTTGGTTGGCCCTCCCCCAACACACACACACACACACACACACACATATACACGCACACACCAGGCTGAGCAAACCACCTGGCACTTTCCATTCACTGCTACACTTTGACGTTGGGGACTATCCTATCATGAGCCCTTTTTACAGATGAGGAAGTAGAGTCTCAAAATAAGTACCATGCCCAAGGCCACAGCCAGGAAGGGACAGGGCCAGAGTCTGTCCCCTCATCTCCCTGGCTGGCTCCCCCTTTTCTATCCCTGCCTCCTCCTCCAGGAAGCCTCCCTGCATTTACCCCATGTGCACCCCAAATTCCACCCACCATCCTGTTTCTTCTCTACTACTCAACTTCGCTGACTTCAAACATCTGCAAGTTGCAAGTGAGAAGTGAGTTCAAATCCCTGCTTTGCCACTGGTGGCTGGCACAGAACTCACTACGCCACTGAGCCCTCCACCTGTGACATGGGGATCAGGAACTCCACTGCCTTCCCACAGGAAGTCCCTAAGGACTGGCATGTTTTATGACTATCTCTGGGACAGGCAGATAATGGGTGCTCGGCAGGTTTGCTGAATTAAGTATTGATACTTGTAATATTTAGGCCGCCATCACCGAGGGGCTTCCTTCTCCAGATAGAATGCCGCACCTTACCTTCAAGAAGGGGTTTTCGCACTGACTGGCTCTCTACATACATCACTGGCCAAGATCAAAGCTGTCAGTCCTCACCCTTCAACGCCATTGCCCTGCCTCTAAGTCCAGTCCATAATAGTCTCTCCCCGAGATGTTTCTAACAGCCTTGTAAAGGGCCCCCAATCTCCTGCCATGCCCCTCCCAAGCAGCTCCCCACACCAGCCAGAGCAAGCTTCCAGAAACACACACCTGTCCCCACCTGTCACCTGTAGAGAACCTTCCACAGAGCCCCACTGCCCTGGAATAGAGTCCAAACCACTAAGCCTGGTTGGCCAGACCCCGGCCAACATCTGCCAACCCTCCATGCACCCTGCTGCCTCCAGGCTCGGCACAAGCCGAGCCACCGTCCAGGAAGCTAAACTCTCTGTCCCCTCCGCCTCCGCCCACGCTCTCCCCTTCTAGACAATTGCCTGTTCCCACAAAGGCTTCCCCTTAAGGATGTGGCTGCTAGCCTCATCTCTGACAGTGTCTTGACATGGTTTTTAAATGAATAAATGAAGGATGAATGAATGAATGCACCTACAGAATGTCCTTCTGGGGATCTTTTTCTGAGTTGGTTAAAGATATATTCTAGTGATTCGAGAGAGGGGAGATAGTCAGGGCCAGACAGCTGGCTCCTCAGTCTTCCTGCCAAGGTCAGCCCTGCATAAAAGCCAGCCCCCAGGGCCTCCACGGGCGGGGGTAGGGAGGTTCCAGCCTCAGAATCTGGGGTGATGGCTGCATCCTCAACATCAAGAATCAACACTAGACTGCAGGAGCAAGCTGACTGCTCCATGCCCAGCATGTCAGCAGGGGGACAGGGCCTGAACTGCCCTGGGCACGCCATTTGTACAGTGTTCCGCACACAGTAGGCACTCAATGCACGCTGACTGACATGCTCACGCGCACAGCTGAGACACGTCCCAGACATGCACTGAAACCCCGCACTTCTCTCCCGGTAACTGCACCCTTGTCAAGCATGCAAACCCTTTTCAAAGGATTCCCCCCAAACCACCCAGACCTGGGCTTGTATCTGCACAGCTCCCTTGGGAACTGTCCCTGGCAAAGGGAAGGAAGGAGGCGCCAGTGTCTGGAGTGAAGGCATGTTTGTCCAGGAGACTTGATGGATTAGCAGGGCGAAAGCCAGGCCAAGGGAGAAGCCTTGTCCAAACGTCCTGGTTACTGATTAGCCAAACCCCAGAGCTTCTCTCCGCAAGGGGGGATCAGAGGGGCAATTAACCCATTTGGAAGAAAGGCCAAGTTAAATATCGCTCTAATCCTGCAGGTAAAAAAGACAGCACGTTGGGTTTCTGGAGCATTCCCTCAGTTGCCACAGGGCAAGCCCAGGGGATGGGACACGGGAAAGGGGGGCTGTGGAATGGGGGAGGCACTAATATTTATGGAGCCCCCACTTGTTCCATACCTATCACACCGACCCATTCTGCCAGGCCCCTAGAAGAGGGGTTGTGAGCCGCCCCCTCCCCAAGCCCATTTTGGCCAGAGAAGAGATCCGGTCTCGGACTGGTTAAGTGTTTTCCCAAGGTCACAAAGAAAAGGCTTTTTCTTCGTGCAACAGGTACAGTCCTTTCCCTTCCCAAAGGTAATGGCTGCTCCGGGCTAGAGAAAGTTCAGCCCGCGCGGCAGGAAGCCCTGGCCACCTAGGCGGGCCGCGGAGGTCACACACCCGCCCGGGGACCGGAGCAGGGTTTCAGGGCGCGGCGGGCGTCCCCGCTCCGGGGCCAGTGAGCGCCGGGAGGGTGTGAAAAGGTCAGGCTCGGGTGAGGGTCCGCGGGCTGCTTCCTCCGCGGGGCCCCACCCGCGGTCCGGCGCCGCCGCCACCGGGCGGGACCACGCGGGCCTGCCGCGAGCAGGGACCGAGCCTTAATCCCACCAGGGCGCCTCCGCCCGAGAAGACCAGCGAGCGCGCAGCGCGCAGGCCGGGCCCGGAGGAGCCCGGCGACCAAAACCCCGGCCCGGGGCGCGCACCGCCTCCCCACGGCCCGCGGCCCGCGCGCCCCTCTCCCGGCCGCGCCCCGCGGTCGCCCTGGCTCCCCGCCGTCCACCCGCGGGGCCTCCAGCCCGCTCGGACACGCAGATCCCCGCAGCGCCAGGCTGGGTGCCCCGGATCTCCAGCGCTCCCCCGCTCCCGGCCAGCGGGTCTCCCCTGGGAGCCTCCCCCGCGGGAGGCTCAGGCCGGCGTGGCGGAGAGGGGTCCGCTCGCTCCCGGCCGGGGCCACCCTCCGCCGCCGCTCCCGGCTGGGGTCGGGACCCCAGGCCGCCGCCGCCTGACCCTCCTGGGTGCGCTCCCAGGTCGCCGCCGCGTGGCGCGGGTCCTCCGAGTGCCCTGTGCGCCGTCTCCCGCGGGGCCCACTCTCAGGCCGCGGGGACAGAGCCCGCGGCCCCCACGCCGGAGCCCTCCCTCCCCGCGGACCCGGAGCCCCGGAGAGCCACCGGGTCCCCGCCTCTTCCCGGCCAACTTTGCCAACTTTTCTCCCCGGCCTCGGCCGGGCGGAAACTTGGCGGCCCCGGCCCACCGCTGCCTCCCCGGGCCCTCGCGGGTCAGGACCGGGGCGACCGGCCGGCCCCCACCGCGCGGCCGCCGCGCAACCTACCCGGAGCCGCCGCCGGCCCGCGCCGCGCCGCCACCTGCCCGCAGCCCGCGGCACCTGCCCGCGCCGCCCGCGGCCCCGCGCAGCCTAGCCTGCTGGGGGCGGGGCCTGCGGCGGGGACGCGCCCCGTCGCCATGGGAACGGCGGCCGGCGGCGCCTGCGCGGCGAGGCTCCGGGTGGAGCGCGGCCTTCCGGACCGAGCCGCGGGCGGGCGCTGGGGCCTGGGGACCGTGGGCGGGTCAGAGGTCGCGAGCCCACCCGGGACCGCAGCTCGCGGGGGCAGGAGCGCCCCGACCCCGCCGTGTCCCGCTGGGCGCGCCACTCGCGGCCCCCGCCCGCGGCCCCCAGGCACCCGCGAGGTCTGCGCCCCCGAAAACCCAACGCAGCCCGCAAGCCGGGAGGCGCCGGGGAGGGCCGGCTCTCCGCAGCGCCGGGCCGCCCAGTCCGCTCGGGGCCTGCAGCCGGGGTGTCCGCTCGCGGGGCGCGGGGCCTGCAGCCGGGGTGTCCCCTCGCGGGGTGCGGGGCCTGCAGCCGGGGTGTCCCCTCGCGGCGCACGGGGCCTGCAGCTGGGGTGTCCCCTCGCGGCGCACGGGGCCTGCAGCTGGGGTGTCCCCTCGCGGCGCACCGGGCCTGCAGCCGGGGTGTCCGCTCGTGGGGTGCGGGGCCTGCAGCCGGGGTGTCCCCTCGCGGGGTGCGGGGCCTGCAGCCGGGGTGTCCCCTCGCGGCGCACGGGGCCTGCAGCCGGGGTGTCCCCTCGCGGCGCACGGGGCCTGCAGCTGGGGTGTCCCCTCGCGGCGCACGGGGCCTGCAGCCGGGGTGTCCGCTCGTGGGGTGCGGGGCCTGCAGCTGGGGTGTCCCCTCGCGGCGCGCGGCCGCTCTGCGCGGGGCCCCTGCCGCGGTGCTGGGGTCGGGTTGTGGGGCGATGATGGGTCAGGAGGCTTATGGACAGGTGGGCGGGATCCTAGGAAGTCACCCGTAGGGGAGAAAGCCTATCCTGTCATCCTTTACTCATCTCATGCAACGGATGTGGATTAAGCACCTACTGTATGCTGGGTGCTGGAGACATGCGGCGAAGGCGCCGGCCAGGTCGGGCTCTTCTGGAGCTTGCAGACGCTGAAAAAAGTAATCTCGCGGGCACACTGATTGCGCGTGTGGCCGTGCTCCCGAGGGACGTGCAGGGAGTGAACGACGCCCGGAGGACCGAACGGCGTACGGCCTGGACCTCGAATTGAGAAACAACATCCCGCCGTGCGGCTTCAGGAGGATTGGCAGGGAGCCCTCCCGCCTCATTTTCTCGCGCATTTTTGAGGGGTGTGCGTGCGTGCAAGAAGCAAGGGCGGCTCCCGCCACATCCTCTGCACCTGGCCACTCCGTCTCAGGACCTCGTCCTTTATCATCCAGATGTCTCGAGCACAGGCCTCCGCAGGGCCAAGCTCAGTGGCTTCTACACAAGACTCCCGCTTCCGGAGAGAAGTCTGCGAGGCAGGAGACCGGGAATGGTCGGATTGAAAATTAAAATCCCTCAAAACCCATTTTTAAGCAGGGCTTTGGCATGGCATGCGTATGTTATATGAGCAAAGACGAGTCATGGCTTTTGCCTGCTCTTCTCTCTGGAACTCCTCGAGGAGGGACTTTTGTCTCTTGTTCACTCCTGACCCCCCAGTGCCTGGAGCAGGGCTTGGCACACAGTAGGTGCTCAATGAATGTATGCTGGCTGTATGAATGACTTTCTCTACCTCTGCCTAGCCTTAGGGGGACTTCCTGTCTCTCCTGGGAAAATCTCCATGGTCCAGAGTAAGTGGGCCGGAGGTCGTGTTTAACTGGACACTCGTGTTTCCCAGCTCCCCAGACAGCCCAGGCTTCCACCATGGTGCTCCTCTCTGTCCCAGAATATAAGCCCTGGAGGGGACAAGACAGCCCTCCTCCTGCCACCACCACCTCCCCGGCCCCCACAGGGACCCCAAACCCAGATATGTCCCCAGCCCTGACCACCTGCCCTATTTGCACGAAAAGATGCCCGGCCCAGGCCAGGTGTCAGCTCTTCCATCCCTGTCTGCCTTTGAGGGATGCCCAGAAGTGTCAAACTACAACTCCCAGAGTGCGCCTGGCCCCGGGAGGGGCGGGACTTCCTGGTTCAGCCTGGCCTCAGCTGGTTCTCCCTGCATGCCTGTGTCCTGCCTGCATGGCTGTGTCCTCTATGTGTGCCTGTGTCCTCTCTCCCAGTGAGAGGCGCCAGCCAGCGCACACCCAGAGGCTGTTCCCTGACCAAAGAGGTGTCAGGTTGTACACTGTTTCCAGAGCCCCTACTCCCAGCCCTGGCTTTTCTCTTCCTGAGGATAGAGGGCAGTGCCACCCAGGGACTTTCCCAGAACCTCTTCCCTGCCATCTACTGCCCCCTCCTCCAGGAAGTCTGCCCTGATTAGGCTGCCTGTTCTCAGAATCTTTGACAGCTCTGTCCAGTAGAACTTTCTGCAGTGACACAGAGGTTCTGTATCTGCACCGTTCCACAGTGCCCACCACGACTACTGAGCTTTGGAAATGAGGTCAGTGGGACCGAGGAACTAATTTTTAAATTTTATTTAACTTAAATTTAAACCAGTATGTTCTTTGAAGTGTTTTCCCTCAACGCCAGGCCTTTGCCCATGCCATGCCGCCTGCCAGGAAGACTTTGCTCTCCGCCTGCCCAGCGTCTGGTTAGCAGCTACATGTCCCTCAGACCTTAGCATCTTCCTCCAAGAAACAATCCCTCACTACCAAGACTGAGTCGCTGTCACCTGAGTCTTGTGCACCCCTCCCCCATTACACTGAAGTGTAATCGCCCGATTATTTCTCTCTCACTTTCCTTGAGGGCAAAGACCAGCATGGTACCTGAATCACAGCTGACAATTAATATTCCTGGCAATCAGTGTTGGAGAAATGTTTTCACCCGATCTGCCCCAGTGCCTGGTTCAGTAATGCTACTAATGAAAGCTATCATTTACTGAGCCAAGTACTTAGCCTGTGCTGTCTCATGAAACACTACAACACCTATAAAAGATGCTCTATTATCTCCCTTTTGCAGATAAAGGATCTGAAGCTCAGAGAGGTTAAGTAAGTTGCCTGAGATCACACAGCTATTATAGTATCTCAGCCTGGTTTCCTGGAAAACAGAGGCTAAGGCAATATGTGCTAATGCTTTATCGGAGATATAATCCCAGCCCAGCAAGGGTGAAAGGAAAGGGAAGGAAGGAGAGAAATACAAGACGTGCCTTACTGGCCACAGTGTCTCAGGAAAACACAGAGTTCCAGCATTCAGGAAGTCTCTGAAGAAGCCACGAGAAACAGCCCATTGCAGGGATGAAGGGCAGGGACTTCATTGGCTGACGCCTCTCATCTCTTGTCCCCCATTGGTCACAGATGGGCCCGACTGCTCCACACCACTGGGTTGTGTTACCTGCACTTCCAGGCAGCCACAAGGCTGGCCAATTCCACGCACAGCTTCGCCTGCGCCTGGAAGAGGAGGTGCCAGAGCTCAAAGGGTCCGAGCAGGTCAGCTTGGATGACACCTGGGGGTGTTGGGAGCCTGAGCCATGATGCAGGCCACCCCCACTTCGGGCCTAGCTGGCCACGTGGCCGCAGGCACTGCCGCAGGACGTCTGCAGGGGGAGCTCAGGGAGGCTGGCTCATGCCGGGAAGGACACAGCCGAACACACCTGAGAGGTGCATCAGCCAAGGAAAAAAACTGAATAAATGAATGGTTGAATGAGTGGGGGAAAACCTTCGCAGACGCCCTCATTTTATAGGAGGAGAAAGTGCAGACCAGAGAGGCAGAGATGCCCCAACTAAGGTCACTCTGCATGTAGGTGGCAGAGCTGGGACGTGAGCCTGCGTCTCCGGCTTCACTCAGGTTTTCTGCCCGTGACTTGCTGGACCCTCCTGCTTCTGACAGCACCAACTGGTGTGTGCTGGCCCCAATGCCAGCACTTCCTGAGCACGGTGGTGACCCCTCTTGTTCCACCTGCCTGGCATCCATCCCTCTCCTCTGCTAACGAGGCCTCAGTTTACCTCCTGGGAACAACCCATCCCCCACACGCAGTCCCTGTAGTTCCAGGGGGGTGAACCTCATGACATCCCTATCCTATCCCAATTCCCAAACCTCAAGCCCCCATCCTGGGACGCAGGACCCTGCTCAGCCCAATCAGAGCATCCCATTTTCCTGGCCACATGATTGGGCCACGGGTGGGCACGTGATCCAACTCTGTCCAATGAGAGTTCATCACAACATTGGCTGCAACTATGCGAAGAGGAGCTTTCTTTCCTCTGGGGTTGCTGAATCCGGGACTGTCAGCCTGGAACCACCAATGGCCAGCACTGTTAGAAAGGATCTGCCTGAGGATAAAGCCAACCAAGCAGAAACAGAGGGGGGAGAGAGAGAGAGAGAGATGCTGAAGACATTGGTTGTTTACTTGGATCTTTCTGTGCCCGAAGTCACAGCAGGGAATGTTCAGATCAGCGAGCCCATACATTTCTCATTTCTGCCTGAGCCGGTTTGAGTTGCATTTCCGTCACTCACAGTAAAAGACAATACAGGCACCTGCTGTGGGCCACGTCTTATGCTGGGGATAAAGATATTTAAGGTATAGTGCCCGACTTTGGGAGGTTCACAGCACAAGAAGCTTCGAGAAATACAGAGAAATAGACATGCGTGTCAGTTCCCTGGACTAGAATTACCAGGACAGAAAGGCAGAGAACACAGTGGCAAAGCTTGCTCCACCTGGGGTTTAATAGTAGCTCAGTTAATCCCTACGTGCGCCTCCCCCTGCCCAGGAAATACCACCCCCTCACCCCAACCCACTGGGGCTGGCTTTTCCCTCTGTGCCAAGCCCAACCAGCCGCCCCGGAGTGAGAGGCTGTTGATTTAAGGAACCGGGAAGGACACACACACACACCCTCAGACCAGCTTATATGTCACATGCCCGGCTCTGCTCTGCAACCTGACTGCTTCCTTCAAAGGGAAGGAAAGCTTTGATGAGGCCACCGACTTGGGGCCGAAGCTGGAGCCTGAGCAGAGGTGGCCATGCTGGAGGGTCATGATCTAAAGCGCTGTGAGTCTGGAGCGGGGAGTGATCGATCCTAGGTGAGGATGGGGGAGGGGAGGAAGCTGGGGTAGCCCCAAGCATTGTCCAAAAGCCATAAGGAGTGTGTGTGTGTGTGGGGGGGTGTCCTTAAGCCTCTAAATGCCATACGACGTTGTGTTTGTGTGTGTGCGTTTGCATTCCAGTCTGCATGGGGAAAACAGCCATAGTTTTAAACCGTAGTTTCAAAGGAATGTGTCACCTCCAAAATGTTAAGTCCCGCTGGTCTAGGGCATGGCCTTCCTTTTGTAGATGGGGAAACTGAGGCCCAGAGCCATCGTATAGTTTGTTCCTAGGTGACACAGTCAATGTGTAGCAGAGGCCGGAAGAGAACCAGAGATCAGACTTGCCTGGCGGCGTAGCTGGGAGAGTTAGACAAGGGGGCAGGTAGAAATCCTCCCCAGCCCCAGCTTGGCCATCTGTAGATCTCAGCCTGGATGAGCCCTGGAGCCCCAGGCTGGGCCAGGCGCCCTTCCTCTGTGCCTGCTCCTGGCGTCACCCCGGGCTTTCCTGTGGTGTGGAGCTGTGACCATACCCGTGGCTGTACGCATCTGTAGATTGAAGGGTTGGTGCAAACGCACAACTCCCGCTTGACTTGCCTACCGTCCCACTCAGACTCCTCCCCCGCCCCCAGTAACCTGTTCCTCCCACGGTTCCGGCTCACGTAATGGCAGCTGCGCCACGCCAGGTGCTCAGGGCAAAGCCCTGGAGGCATGCTTGTCTCCTTGCTCTCTCTCGAACCCACCCCTAAGCCACTCCGTCAGCAAGTCTGGTCGGCTGGAGCTTTGTCCTTCAAAATAGATCCAGAATCTGACCCCCTCGCCCTTGCCTGCCCTTCTGCTGCCCTAGTCTCATCCGCCATTGTGGCTCACGCGACTGGCAAGTCGCCTTCTGACTACTTCTCCCCGGCCTCCCCTTCCGCCTGTTCCCCACCCAGGAGCCAGAGTCTCATTCTGTGGCCCAGTCTGGAGTGCCGTGGGACCGTAGCTCACTGCAGCCTCAAACTCCTCAGCTTAAGCGATCCTCCTGCCTCAGCCTCCCAAGAAGCTGGGACTACAGGTGCGTACCACCACGCTCAGCTAATTTTTTTTAATTAATTTTATTTTTCTGTAGAGATAGGGTCTTGCTGTGTTGTCCAGGCTGGTCTCAAACTCCTGGCCTCAAGCAATACTCTCACCATGGCCTCCTGAGGTGCTGGGGTTACAGGCTTGGGCCACCCCACCTGGCCCAGAGTGTCTTTTTTTTAAACGTAAGACAGGCCATGTCATACCCCTCTGCCCAAGACTGTCCGCAGATTCCCCACCTCACTCAGAAGTTAAAAGCCAAAGCCTGCGAGGCCCACCATTCTCCCTATCCCCAACGTTTCAAGTCACATAGGCCTCTATGTCCTCTGCCGTGCCAACCACATGCTGGCCCCGGGGCCTTTGCACCTGCTCCTCCCCCTGCCTGGAATATTCCTCCCCATCTCCACATGGCTCCCTCCCTCACCCCTGCTCAAAAGTCACCTTTTCCTGTGGCTTTCCATGACCGCTCCCTGGCCACTCACTCTCTCCCTCCACGTTTCATTTTCCTCCAGGGCGCTGTTAACATCTAGCGTACGAACACACTGGCTTGTTTAGTTCCTTACTGACTCTGTCCCCCACTAGAGCGTAAGTTCCAAAGAGGAGGGGCTTTGTCTGTTTTCCTCACTGCTGAATCCCCAGCGCCTAGAACAGTGCCTGGAACATAGCAGTTACCCAATAAACATGTGTTGGGTGGATGAATGGATGGACATTTTGTTATATCCTGTCTGTCTTGGCCACAAAACTCTAAGCTCCTTGAAGGCTGGGACCGTGTTCGGTTCACCACCCTCTTCCCAGGGCTGGAGGTTAAGGGGTCACACTGGGCTGGGCGCATCGAAGTGGAATGAATAAATGATCAACCTGTCCGTTTACAGATGAGGACGTGGAAGCCCAAGTCCCTAGCAGCCGCTTCCAAACCGAATCTCCGCTCTGCTCTAAGATTCTGCCTGTGGCTGACTATGACCCTCTGGAACCATCCACGCCCCCCGGCCAGAGCAAGTGGGAGAGCTGACCATGCCCTAACCCTGGGCAGCCCCGGGAAGCTGCGGGGAGGCTAACTGGCTTTTAAATTATCTCCAAGCATCACTCTGGGCTTAGGCCCCAGATTTGGAGCCTGGTTCCCTGAGTCCCAGCCCCACCGCTCGCCTCCTGAACCTCAGTTTTGTCATCTATAAAATGGGAATGATGATAACATCACACACTCAGTTCGTTCACGCTTCCCTTAGGTGGATTCCAGCGAATCGGAGCCTGGCCGGACGTGGTTTCGGGTTATAGCGTCTCATTTAGGTTTCTGGGCACCTGGACAGTCGGCGTGATTTTCTCAGGTGACATTGAGCATTCTCTGGAGAACAAAACTCCTTTCAAGGTCAGAAACGCCTGGAGAGCCACTGGTGCCGCACGGGAGAGGCAGAACCAACCACTGGTCTTGGGGCATCCAGCTCTCCCCAGCTTCCTGGCTGGAATTACACCCCTCGGGACGCTGCCAACCCAAAGGAGAGGCTGGTTTGGGTATAGAAGCGGGGGCGGGGGGGGGACACCAACAAAAACCATCCTCTCTCACTGGAGGAAGCACAGCTCACCTGCTGGCAAGCAGCCAGGAGGTTTTTCTAATCCCGGAGTAAAAAGCCCACGTGCAACTTGACCCTGACCTACCTGCCAGGCTTATCTCTGCCCCTCCCCCTGCAGTGCTCACATGCATTTTGTTCCCTGGAACCTTTGCAGCAGCCCCCCTTCCCCCCCTCCAATTTTCCAGAGAGGTGAGTGTTCCTGTTTTCTTATCTCATGCAGCTGGGGCTCAGTGACTGAACCCAACACTGTCCTCTGTCTCCAGGGATTTATAATCTCCTCGTACAGAGGGAGAAACTGAGGCCCAGGGCAATGGGGCAGCTTGCACCAGGTCCCACAACTGAGAGACGGGGTAGAGTAGTTGGTCACCTCCCAGCCAAGAATTCCTGCCACAGCCAAAGCGCTGGCTTGGCTTGGATTGCCAAAGTGAAACCCAAGGTTGTGACCCAGAGGCCTGGCAAGTCTGCGTAGGTGCCACTGGCAAGGTTGGCAGCTCAGGTGCTTTTGACCCTGGGTGTCCTTGGGTAGGCCCACCCCTCCGGGCCTCCCTTGTGGCCATCAGTGACAGGGCTGGCCGTTAGCAAAACACCTTCCAGCCTCAGCCATGTCATGCGACCACCTGTATTATTATTTAAGACTTGACTTGAAATTGACCTGCTTGTTTATTAAAATAAATTTTCATCACACCAAAAAAGAGCAATAAATACAAGGATAATCAAACCATGCACACAGATTCTCACTAGACTCTTGCTATGGACTGAACATTCGTGTCCTCCCCTAAATTTATATATTGAAACCCTAACTCCATGGTGATGACATTAGGAGGTGGGGCCCTTGGGATCTGCCTCTGGGGAATCCAAACGCGACAGGTGGAACAAGTGTACGCGTGACGACATGCATCAATCCTGAAAACGTTATGCTGAGTGCCAGAAGTAGGAAAGAAAATGCAATACATAAAATAATACCATTTACACACATGAAGAAAAAACGCATGCATATTGTACGATACCGATTTTGCAAAAATACCTCCAAACAAACTGATACACATCAAATAATTAAAAGTGTGGCCGATTGGGAGGCGTTAGGTAACGGGCAGCGTGGCTGCTAGAAAGAGCACGGTGTGTGCATTAAATAAAGGCACCCCCTCTGGGTAGAAGCAGCTGTTTGGGACAGTGAAGTCTTGATGGGCAGAGAGAATGAATGAATGAACCAATGGATGAATGGATGGACATGAGAGGGGCTGGCAGGGACCAGTGATGACAACGGGCCGTGCAGAAGGTAGAGGTCTGTTCCAAGGTCTATAAGCACGCACATTATTCCCCTGCCACCCCACTGCATCGCCAGGCTAGAGGGGGGCTGCTGACGTGGGGTCTGGCCATAGCGCCAGGTCTCTGGCTGGGGCAGGGGGACCTGCCGGCCCCTGCTTCTCTCCTCGTCCTGGCGTCTCCATCACTAATCTTGCCGCTTGACCCCCAGGGCAGCAACGCTCCCAATGGTGAGCAGCGTGTGGGCAGCTCTGGGGCTGTCCCTCACCTGCATCTCGGCGCTCAGCCTCATCTCCCCTGCCTGGTTCCAGACCCCCACCTTCTCCTTCGGCGTCCTCACCTACTGCTCCTGGCCTCAGGGCGATAGCTGGAACGAGAGCTGTGTGACCTTCAGGTCCCTGGAGGATATTCCCGACTCCGCCTGGAAGGTGAGACCTGGGCTCCCGATTCACGGGGTCCTCTGGGGCACAGCCAAGCCCTTCAGGGCAGGGAAGCCGGCTGAATGGGATTTGCTGCCTGGGCGTCCCAGAGCCCGTGAATCCACCACTGGTCTCCCCTTTGAACAAAGCACAAGAGGTTCTTAAACCTGACAGCCCTTGAGAAACACCTGTGGAACTTTGCAAAAATGCCAAGTTCTGGGCTCCACCTGCAGCCTCTGACTCTAGGGGCGGGGTGGGGTCTGGCAACCTGTATTTTAGCAAACACCCAGGACGATTCCAAAGGGTGATTCCATATGGCACCTCTGCACGCATTAGGAAACAGCGCCCCGTCTTCAGGACACTATACTGCCATCTGCTGGAAAATCGCTGTAATCAGTATGCAAATCTGTGATGCCAAATGCATCTCCTAGAGTTGTGCAGTGTGCAACCTGCACACTCCTACCTGGCCACCCTCTAAGCGCTACTAGGTTTAAAAATGAAAGCCAAGGTGTTCAAGTTCCTGTTATGATGCATATTACCAAGAGCAGCAACGAGGAGAAGGGGTAAGTTCTCCTAGTCCAGCATCTCTAAGGAAGAATATACGGCCTTCAAAACTGATCGTTGCAAAGGTGACGTAACAACACCTACCAGTCCCCTTCCTGGTGATCCTGACATTACCAAGGACTTAACAAAGTTATGGGATGGTGGCCAACCTGGATTTTAATTCTGGCTCTACCATTTAGCTAGCTGTGTGTCCTTAGGCAAATGACTCCCATTTCGTGGACCGCTGTTTATTTATATGTAAAATAGAAGTAATAATAGCACAGACCTCATGGGGCTTTTGTGAGGACGCGGGTGCTGGCATGTCATAGGCAGAGGCAGCACCCACCTGCCCCCGTCCCAGCCAGCACCCTTCCTCTCTTCTCTTCCCGGCAGGTCTCAGCTGTCATGCTTCTCGGAGGCTGGCTCCTGTTGGCCCTCAATGCAATTCTCCTCCTGTCCTGGGCCGTGGCCCCCAAAGGGCTGTGCCCAAGGAGGGACAGAGGCCCAATGCCAGGGCTGCAGGCAGCGGCAGGTAAATCCATTGGCACATTGTTAAGTGCTATAGACATATTTATGGAATGAATGAATGAATGAATGAGCCTGTGAACAGAGCCCGGCCTCTTGGGTCAGATCTCAGAGATAAACCCTAGGGTTGTCCACTATCGTGGTCCTTTAGCAAGCCAGAAATTGGGGGCAGGGAGAGATGGCATCCTTAATGCCACCTTACCCAACTCAGTCCTAATAATCTGTCCCACTTGGTTTCTGTCTTATCCATCCGTTTTGTGTCATCTTTACCAGGGCCAGCATGGTTGGGCAGGCAGGTTGTGCACTGCACAAAGGTGTGCAGCTGAGGGTGGGAAGATGCTCACATCTAGCCCACGCTCTGCTTACTGAACGGCGAACCTGCAAGGCTGCATGTGCCGAGGAGGATTGCTTTTCTCTAACTCACACATGTCTTGATTGTAACCCTCGTTCAGTTAATTCTTCACCGTCTCTCCCCTGGATTAGAGCAACAATCCACATGGGTCTCCCTGCTGCCACCCTTGCCCCCTAGCGTCTATCTGCCACACACAGAACTAATAGGGCCTGTTGAAACTGAACTCAGACCCTGCCATTCAGACCGGCTTATCTACCCCTGATGGCTTCTTGACACCCTCTGAGTAAAATGAAAGCTCCTCTCCCTGGCCTATGAGGTTCCACCTCATTCCCTCTTCAACCTCAGCTCTTGCCCGCTCTGCCAGGCTCAAGGTGCCCCGGCCACCCTGGTTTGCTCTCTGTTGCTCAGATACACCATGCTTGCTCCCTCTGCCTGGAATTCACTTTCCCCAGATCTTGCATGTCTAGTTCCTCATGTCATTAAGGGCTCTGCTGAGACATCACTGCCTCCATGGGGGCTTCCCTCTCCTTAGGTCCTGCGTCCTAAGGCACACATCACAGGCGCCAGTAGGCGTATGCTGATCCATAGGTGAAGGTGCGCTCCTCGCCCTAGGGGTGCTTGCACAGTGTCCACTTGGCGGGGGTTGGGGGGATCAGAGAGTTGTAACTCGGTGGATATTTGACACCACGTGGATGCGCACAGGATGCTAGGAAAAACTCCAGGGGGCACCTGACCAAATGCATGCAGGGTGTTAAGGCAAGCTTCCTGGAGAAGGTACCACCTGAGCTGAGTCTGGAAAGATGACTGGAAGTTGGCCAAGGGGATAAGGGCATTTCAGGTGATGGGAATTTCAGGGGTGAAGGCGTGGAGACAAGACAGCAAGGCATGCACAGGGAACAGAAAGCAGCCCTGTGTGGCCAGAGACAGCGAGGGAGGCTAGGAGTCGCGTGACTCCTCTGCACCACCAGGAGAGTCTTGGAGGCCAGGAGGTATCTGGTTCACTTCATTAGTGCCATCAGCACGCACCACGCCACCTCAGACAGTTCTGATGGGTGAACGCATGGATGGATGGGTAGTTGGGTTTGTAAGTGAATGGACGAACTGATGCACAGAGAGGTATTTTAGCAAATGGATGAACAGGTGGCTAGGGAAGAGGGTAGACTGGAATATGGTTGGATGGATGGAGGATGAGGGATGATGGATGAGTGGGTGGATGGATGGGTGGGGGTCAGTAGTCTGTGGTCAGTAGTCTGCCACTTAGTCTGTGGCTAAGTAGGCAGATGGATAGATGGATGAGTGAATGGATAGGTAGCTAGAAGATGGAGAGAATAAGTAGGCAAGAATATGGCTGAATGGATAGATAAGTGGATGAACACGTGGGTGGGAGGGCAGTTGAATGAGCAGGTGGATAAAAAGAGGATGAGCCACTAAATAAATAAATGAATGAACAGACGGTTGGGTGGGTGGACGGAGGGGTGGGTGAATAGCAGGGTGGACGAGTGAGTCTGGGATGGAAGCTTAACCCAACACCCCTTAACTGGCAACACACTGGCTCTCCTGCCCACCGTCTCCAGCCTCTGCCACCATCGTGGGCCTGCTGGTTTTTCCAATCAGCCTGGCTTCCCCGTTCGCCAGGGACGTCTGCGAAGCCTCCTCCGAGTACCACGGTGGGAGGTGCCGGCTGGGCTGGGGCTATGTGACCGCCATCTTCAGCGCAGTGCTGGCCACCCTCCTGCCTGTGATCAGCCGGCCCCGCCTGGCCAGCGTCCAGGGGGCGACCATCCTGTTCTCCAGCGACACTGAGAAAATCATCCTGGTGCCAGAAATGCACAAGTAAAAAATCTCCTGGGAGGAGCAAAGAGTGCAATCCAGTGTCGTACGAAAGCGCCAGGTGCCCAGTTTCAGATCCCACCTGTGCTGCTTCCTTGAGCTGTGATCTCAGGCAAGACGCTTCACCCCTCTGGACCCTAGTTTTTTTTCCTTCTGTAAAGTGGAAGTTGATATAACACCCACCTCATGAGGCTGTTCCGGGAACTAACTTGAGATTCTCCGTATAAATAAAGCACTTCGCACACGTGTCTGGCACGCGGAGCTCAATGAATGTTAGCTACTATTAATATCGTCTCCGCCTCCTAGAGCTGTGTTGGGAGTTACATGTATCTATGAAAAGTGCCCAGGCCCATTCTGGGTATGTGCTTGTCACTCAAATGCGAAATCTTTTAATGGGCATGTGCACATTCTCTTCTTCTTCCTTTCCTTTTTATAATTCCTCCTTTCTTGGATAATTTTAAAATCATTCATTTCCCCATCAAGTATTTAGTGGTGCCTATTATTTACAAGATGTCGTGCCAGTGTTGGGGTGGGGGTGGGGGGAGTGAAGGACCTG
Source organism: Mirza zaza (assembly GCA_008750895.1). Classification (NCBI taxonomy): domain Eukaryota; kingdom Metazoa; phylum Chordata; class Mammalia; order Primates; family Cheirogaleidae; genus Mirza; species Mirza zaza. Next base: position 227,836 of record VSMD01124104.1, read on the forward strand.
TCTCACCCCTCCGTGCAAATGCAAGCAGTCCCGCTGATGTGGAAAGTTTACGGTTCGTTGGGGCACATGATGCTCTCTACAGTCCAGTTGCAACCACTCTCTCCAGCCTTTAGGTCTGGTCATCCACCCAACCCCTGTGCCACCCCCTCCGGCCACAGTGAACTTCCGAGCCCACAGGAGGCCTCTCCCCACCTCTGTACTTGGCACGTGCTGCTTTCTCTGCCAGGGATGCTGGGATCCACCTGTTGGTTTTGTTTGTCCTGACCCATTGCCCTTCTTGGGAAGCAGTGCCCTGACCTTCCCTTGGGGCTATTCCCGGGCCACTCCGGGCTTTGAGGTGGACAGATGAGCCCTTCTGGAAAAATCAGTCCTGGTCAGAATGATTGATTCATGGGTGCTGTGGAAGCCAGAAGGCCAGCATGGATGGGAGCAAGAACGGTGGGATGGACAGAGGTGGAGCTCTAAGGACTTCATCTGAACACCTGGATCCAGCCATTCTTGACCCCTTCTTGCAGGAGACATGGTCACGGGCAGCTCCAGGCTGGCATTCCCCACACTTGGCTGCCCCAGAGGAAAGAGTGAACTTCCCCTTCCTCTCTTGGTATATATAAATCCCAGGGAAGGAGTCTGATTGGCCAGCACTAGGTCACATACCCGCCTCTGGGCAAGGAGGGGCATGTCAGCAGTCCCACTAGAAGGCCATAGCTATAGTGGACAAGATATAGTTTCCTACATCCAAGAAAAGGTGCTCGTTGGTACCAGAATGGGGAAAGGATGATAAGCAGGCAGAAACATTCAATGGCCAGCAGCTTTCTCCTTAAGAGAGACTTTAGTATCCCCATTTCACAGAAGTGAAAATTGAGGCTCAGAGAGATAAAGTCACTTGCCCAAGGCCACAGAGCTAATCAGTGGCAGAGCTGGGTTTGAACTGAGCACTGTGAGACTCTATGGTAGATGTGGAATAACACCTAGATGTGCTCCCGCTGCCCCCGCCCACCCAGCTCATCTTGATCAAACTCTTTTGGCTTCAAATGATCACCCAAGAATATTGTGAACTAAAATAAAATCTTAAATCTTAAGCACCCCATGGCTGATTGAATGGATCCACTGTTGGCCAAGGGGACCCCAGAAATAGCCTAACACTGAGTTGCTGGCCATGAGAGGGGAGACCAGACATGCTTCCTCATTCCTCCTTCTTGGAGAGATCCTTTGTAACTCATCAATAAGCCTAAGGCTATGGAGGGTGGGGTTTGAACCACACCTGCAGGTCCTCAATTTATTGAACAGATCACTTGAGTCTGGGTATATGTCCGGTGGCTTGTCTTTGATTAGGAGACTCACTTCTCTTAACCTAAAACATTCCAAGCCTTTAAGACAAAGCTTCATTTCTTTAACCAATTAAAAATCAAAGTATCTCTAAAATCCACCTATAACCTGAAACAACCCCCCCTCCCACCATGCTTCAAGATGGCCCACCTTTTCGAGCCAAACCAATGTACACCTTCCATGTATTGATTTATGACTTTACATGTAATCCCATGTAATCTCCCTAGAATGTATAAAACCAAACTGTAACCCAACCAGAGCGAGTCCTAAGAAGCTCATGGCTTCTTAGGCATGGCTCCTGGCCATGGTCCCCACACTTGGCTCAGAATTAACATCTTTAAACTATTTCACAGAGTTTGGGTTCTTTTCCATTGACAATATCCATAAACAACCCCCGGGAGTGACTCTATTATTCCAAAGACACATAGATCACAGAGAACACACCTGGTACTTATCTTTCAGAAAGAATAATAAGAATGATGTTAGAGCTTTTTTGTAAAGTAATAGAATAATTGAATGAAGTAATAGGAAACCTAAGAAGCCACTACAGGATGTTCGAATGGATTCAAAACCCAGCAGTTTGTTTCAAGTGTCACCAAAAGCTCTTCAACCCAAATCAGTCTGATGAGGGAATGTTCTTTGAGCCCTAGGCAGATTCCAGTACCAAGAGCAGCAAGTAGGAGCTTCCAGGTAGGAGCCAAAGCCTATGTGTCATCCATTGGCGCTCGGGATGTGCTGCTTCCTCTCTTGTAATCACCTCCTAACGGCCCCCGAGTTCCATAATTTTCCGTTAGAACTGTTTCAGCAACACCAAAGGGAGTGATTCTCTAGCCCATAAAGCAAAACCATCTACAGAAAGACTCTGCCTTTATTTGGTAATAGACAGAGGGGTCTCTCTGTTATTTTCTCTTCATCAAAATAAGAGGCACCCACTGTTCACAAGGGGACTTGTACCTGCAAAGTCTGGGAATCAGCATGCATGAATCTGAAAACAGAAAGCTGGGGAGACACTACTGCACCCTAGTGTCATGGAACATCTCCAAGGGACTGCATGCTCCTGTTGGGTGCTCGAGTTCTGCTAGGTTGACGGTCAGAAATGGATTGTCAAGTTGGCACTTCAAAAAAGGTCAAATTGTGTTCCTCTAGAGTCTATAATGTGCCCAGTGGCTTAAAAGCCAAAAAAAAAAAAAAAAAAAAGCGCGTGCAAGAGAGAGACCTGGGGACACATTCTCTTAAGTTTCAAAAACTCATCTGAAAATCTGAGATGGGAACTCTGGGGAAATGGGTTCCCAACCCCATCCCCGGTGATGCTGGCGGCCAGAGGGTTCACTTGAGAGAGGGGGACTCAGAACTGAGTCCAGTGACAAGGGGGGCATTATCATTCCCATTTCACAGACGCGAAAACTAAGGCTCAGAGAAATCAAGTCACTTGCCCAAGGCCACACAGCCATAAGTAGCAGATTTAGAATCCTAAATCTTGGCTCACCAAATATGTGGACGGAGACATGGGACATGATTTTAGTTGGTACATTTAGTTAGTCATTCCTGTTTTAATTCTCCTTTAAGTCCTCCAAGTAGAAAGGCTCCCTTGGCTAACAGGTCTAATGCCTGTCAAAATTAAGAGTATCTGATGAGAAGAATCTAAATCTCATATTGATAAGTATATTATAATATATTTGAATATACTGATCTTTTTTTTTCCAGAACACATTTTCTCTCTGTATATGAACACACTGATTTGAAATGTAAAGAAAACTCTGGGCCAGGTGCAGTGGCTCACACTTGTAATCCCAGCACTTTGGGAGGCCGAGGTGGGAGGATTGCTTGAGGCCACGAATTTGAGACCAGCCTGGGTAACGTAGCAAGACCCCACCTCTACAGAGAGATAAGAAAAATTAGCTGGGGGTGGTTGCCCGCTCACTTGTAGTCCCAGCTACTTGGGAGGCTAAGGCAGGAGGATCGCTTGAGCCCGGGAGGTTGAGGTCGCAGCGAGCTATGATTGCATCACTGCACTCCAGCCTATCACTTCCTACCCTGTTCCTGACCACACCCTCACCTCCCTTCCCCCGGGACAACTGGGAGAGAAGGAGAAAAGGTAAGGAAGAAAATGGCTTAACGTGGCTTCCAGCCATTCTGCAATGGAAAGTGAGGGCCTCCCGAACTCTGTGCAGGAGAAGCGCTTCCCACCTGCCCTGTGGCCTCTCCTGCAAGCCAAAGGGAAGGATCTAGGTGAAAAGAAAATAGAGGATGATTTATATGGAGAAGGGTGGGGCAACCGGAAGGGCCTTCCCCTCTGCAGTCTTGCTCTGAATGAGACCTGCAGAATTCAGGTAGAAAACGTGGGCACAGATACTATCCAAGGTCCTATTATTAATCATGCAAGGAGGAGCGGCGGAAGCGGGGGGAGAAGGAGAGGAATAGTAAAGGAAAGAGAAAGAGTGGAGGAAAGGGAGCTGGAGAGAAGGAAGAGCAGGACGAGTGCAGGAGGCTGCGGGCGCGATGTGGACTTCACGCATGCGCGGGACCGAGACCGCTTCCCCTCCCCCACTGAGTCGCAGAACCGTGCCCTGGGATCCCAGACTTACCTTTTCACATCTAGGCAAAGTTCAAGTGCATGTGTTTAGGAAAGCCTTGCCAAAAGCAAAAAATGTAAACAGGCATTTGTGGCCGCACGACGGGCACCCTGTGTGCCCCAGGCCTGGCAGTGCCAGGCGGCTGCAAGCAAGAGCGCAGCCCTTCAGGAGGAGGGCCAGGTGGACCAGGTTAAGGTTGAAGTCAGAGAAATGAGACGGTGACCTCAAAAGACAGCCGTGCGTGAGGAGCATCAGGACCGGACTTTGCTCCTGCTTCCCAGGAGGCAGCAGCAGCCCTTCCAGCTGGCACAGCCCCCAGCTGGGCTCGCGAAAGGACAGACCCCGCCCGCCTGCTTCTTTCTGTGAGTGGCGTCACACTCGCCTCCGCTGGGAATCCTCCCAGAAAGTGGTGACGGGGCCGTCCATCGGCCTGGTGCCATCTGCAAACTCCTCCACGTTGCGGGCTTCACTTGGAAATCTAACTTTTTCTATATAAAACCTGAAGTTTCGGTGGGCGCTCGTTAGATTAAATCAAGCTTTGCTTCTGCAGCGGAAAACCAGAAGTTTCCCTCAGGCCATGTTTAGAAGCTGCTGGGGGTGCAGACCCATGCAAGGTCCCCATTGCCTGATGACCGAGGTCCTGGACGCCAGCCACGAGCGAGGACCAGAGATGTCTAGGAGATGGGCGTGTGGTCTGTGGGGACCTTAGAGCTGAGAGGTGAGCGGGCTCAGCGGTCAGAATGCAGAGGCCTGTCAGCGTAGAGGGATGCTCCCGTGTCCCATGCCTGACCGGCTGGCCCCCAGTGGTGCACCAGACCTTGGGGCTGTGGCAGACAGTTTGCAAAAAATGGCCTCCATGATTTCCCTGCCTGTATCCATGTTCCTTTCCAGTGTCATGTTTCAAAGCCTCCTATCAGGAAGTGGAGTCTATTTCCCCACCTCTAAGTCCAGGCTCAGTCATGTGACTTACACTGACCAGCAGAATGTGGCAGTAATGACTTTATGCCAGCCAGGCTGAGGCCTTAGGAGGAGTGCCTGCTTCTGCTTGCTTTCGTGGAACCTGCCATCACAGCCACGTTAAGAAGCCAGAGCTAGCCTGGGGGAGAGTGGGGGACACGTGCCCTGGCTTCCTCCATCGCCCCAGCCAACAGCCGTCAGAAGTGGAGCTGCCTCTCTGGCCATCAGTTGACCACAGACGCACGAAGAAGTCAGGCTGAGGCCAGAAGAACCTCCCGGCTGAACCCAACCCAGACGGTTGATCTTCAGAATCATGAGCTAAATAAATGGCTACTCTAAACCACTGTGTGTTGGGTGACTTGTTATGCAGCATCACTCGTGGTAACAGCTAACTGATACAAGCGGTAAGGAGTGAGTCACCTTTCTGGGGAAAGGCCAGGCAACTGTCACGACAGTCTGAGCCCATCTGGGGTCATTGAGGTGAAAGCCTGAGCACAATTCAGAAGCAAACATTTCTTTCTTCCCAATTTAAACAACAACAACAACAAAGAAACAAAAAAACCCACAGATTCACATATTTCTCTGTTTAGATATATTTTCTCTGCATATAGACACAACTCTTCAGTAAACATTTACAAGTTCTGTGGGCCACATCGATAAAAAGAGGGCACCCCATAGACAGAATGACTCCCACACACCCAATTCCATGACACACACACACACAGTGTACAGAGATCTGAATAAGTACAGTAAACAAAATAAATATGAGTTATTCCAAACCACAACCACAGATGCTCTCCAGAACACCACGAGAGAAGGCAGAGAAGAGATCTTGTGCTGTACTTTCAAAGACTAGTCTGTTAAAAAAATAAACAAGAATCCGAAGGTCTGGGACTTGGGTCTTGCTGCAATAACATCCTCTGTAGGGAACAGCTGAGTGGCAAAATAAGACTTTTATCCCGAGGGGCCTTTCTCATGTCTCTTCCCATCTTGGGAAGCTGGGGGGCCGGGGTGTTGGGGGGCACCCAACTCTAATGGCAGCCAGAATGTTGTCTGTGTCCCTTTCTGCCTTCCGGCTTGTTCAGGGTGGGAGGACTAGCGTGTCCCTGCCCCCCTACAAACACTTCAACATGCTGCCTTCCCTGTCTCCTCCCCTCTCCAAAACCCCAGCTGTGATTCTTCCACCGCCCTAGAGGCAGCAGGTGACTGGGGAGAGCCACCTTCCTCCCTGACACTCCCTGTGTCCTCCCGTCCTGGGCACGTTCTCCAAACAGAAGGACTGGCAAGACTGCTCTACCGACGGGACAGGCAGGCAGAGAGAACCAGCTCTTTTAGGGTCTGTCTGCGGATTGGTGACCCTCTGTTGTGAAGACAAGGAGGTGGCTGTTCCCAGACCTAGCCTCGGCCCTGGCCCCGGTTGGTCAGCAGATGTTTCCTTAGGAAAACACACACCAGCCTCTACCCTGGCCGACCTCCGCCTCCTCCTTTGTCCCGAGTAAGCAAAGGTGCTTAGAGAAACGCCGGCCTCCCTGGTCAAGTGGCTTTTGCCAAGCCTACACCTGTCCAAGACCCCATGTGTGGGAGAAGAGGCGAGGTCCTCCCTTGGAAGAAGGCAGCAGGGCGCGGGCTCTGTCCTGCCCTCCTTGGGCAGGACCCCAACGAGCCTCGGACTAGCCCATGCCTGGCAGACACGTCTCTGGTTCCGTCACCGGAGGCGTAGGAAGATGCATTTCTTGAAAAGAAGAGAGGAAGCATCTCCTAGCATCAGACAAAGAGAACAAAGGAGAAAACACAACAAAAGGAATCCTGCCCCCCCCCCAGGGAGGCGTGGGAAGGACCCCTGTGTGCCTTTGCTAAGCCGGGGGAGGTCTCAGGACACGGGGAGGGGGCGGAGGGGGGGCTTAATACAAAGACAGCGGGGAGGGAGGCACATTGTGGCCCTCTGCCAGGCCAGGGGTTCTCGAATGGGGGCAACTGTGCCCTGCAGGGGACATCCGGCAATGTCTGGAGACATTTATTTTTTGTCACGACCAGGGATGGGGACAGGGATGGCGCTACTGGCATCACGTGGGTGGAGGCCCGGGGTGCTGCTCAACACCCTAGAGCACACGGGACAGTCCCTCGGAAGGAATCGCCCGGCCCCAGATGTCAGTGGTGCTGAGGGACAGAGACCCCGCTCTGAGCCAACCCTCCGGTGTGTTCTGGAACTTCTCCAAAGGCCCTTTCAGCGCACAGAGGTGGCCCCCTACCCTCTTCTACACCAATTTCCAAAAAAAAAAAAAAAAAAAAGAAAGAAAATCCCTCCCAAAGTCTCATCTGACAAGACAGCTTGGAAGGATCGAGAAGGAAGAGGAGACCACCCTGGAGACCAGGAACGAAGATGCTTCCTCCATCCAATAGCAACTGCCAGCTCCCGCCAGGGGAAAGGCCAGACATGGGCGGGGGGGCGGTCTTTGGTCAAACAGGAGAACGTAAGGCTGGACTGAAGGGCGCCCCTCGATCCCACCCGCCCAGCGGCCAGGGTCAGGACAGTCGCTCTGTGCGCATAAGTCCAAGCTCTGGAACAGACACCGGCCCCCCGCTCCTGGGAAGCCCTCTGGCCGGGAAGAGGAGCGAGCAGAAGGACAGGCAGGGGGTGGCTCGCTGGCGCCGCCTGGGCCAGGTGCCCGTCACTTGTTCTCGATCAGCGTCTGCACCTTGTACACGAGGTCCCGGGCCAGCTTCAGGACTTGCTTGGTGTTATGTCGCTCGGCCATTTCTGGAAGAGGAGAAGGCGAAGTCGCACGAGCCTCCCTCTGTGTGCAGGGCCTTGGGACACACGTCTAGCCCCCGGCAGGGCCTCTGCAAGCGGGGTCTCTGGGGGAGGCCTGCACCTCTAGACCTCAGTTTTCCTCATCTGTAAAATGGGGGACTGTCACAGGAGCCACCTCGCGAGGTTATTGGGGAGATCAAATGGGATGAGGCTGGCTCGCAGCGTGTGCTAAAAAGAGGAGAAGTCGCTCCACCCCTCTCCTCCGAACGGAACGAGCGAAAGCAAGGCCCGGCACGTAGCAGCTTGCGCAAATATATGAAAAGGAAGAAGCAACAGGAGGAGAGGGAAGGACCAAAAAAAAGCAAGGATAATCATTTTATCAAGAGCCACACAAAATGATCAGACCCATAAACTAGAATAATTCTAAATTTGGACACTTATCATAAAGAAACCGTTTTGGAGCAGGAAAACAAAACACTAAGATGACGGTTCCCAAACTGGGTGCTGAGGTACCCTAGCGTGCCGCTGTGACCTCCTAGTGGCACCGGGGAATATTTAGGAGCTCTGAGGGAGACACAGCAATCCATACTCCACATTTTACTGAGCACCACATCAACTGCCAGGTGGAGTGAGTTCGTAAATTGCCCGACATTCCTATCCATCACTTTTATCTCTGCGAAGCTAGATTTTCAGCAGTTGTTAGGACCAAAAAAAAAAAAAAAAAAAAAAAGCAAGAACCACGTGAAAATCAATGTGGAACAGAAAACGAAGGTGGGAGTGTTTGATCTGATTCCAAGACTTGAGAAGTTGTGCACAGCCTAACTTGGTGCACACATCCCATTAGTAAGTAATCATACTTACTTAAGAATGAAATAAAAATGTTATTTTCTTTCAATTCATGTGCACTATGTTTTCAAACGGTGATTGAGTTGTTAGGACATAAATACTTATCAAGGGGTTTGGACCTAACTAAGTCTTTACTAAATGCAACTTTTGGCCTCGAGTGCCGTAAACATTTTAGAGAGACACTAAGGGTGCCCAGAACTGAGAAAGTTGGGGGCCTCTACACTGAGATATGAATGGCTTTGCGTGCTCAATGACACCTCCAACTGAAAACAGCCTAGATGCCAATGGGCAGGGATGGTTCTGTAAGTTACGGGACAGTCACTCGAAGTATATTCTGCAGTCTTAAAAAAGTTGTTATATGGAAGACAATTTTTGAAATAGTAAGCGGGAAAAAAAAAAGCGACATACAACTGGTGAAATAAGAACCCTCCTACTGCTTCAAAAGTGAGAACACAGGTGGGCTTTTTTCTTCTTTTGGTTTTTCCAGAACCTTCTTTTAAGTGTTTGATTTTAAATAATGATAACAATAGCAACAGCTTTCATTTACCGGGGCCCTCCTATGAGCCAGGAACCACGTGACGCAACTTATCCATGTCATCTCGTTTAATCCTTGGGACGTCCCTGGGAGGGAGGGGGTGTCGGCACCATTTTATCTCCGAAGAATGAAAGGCCCAGAGATGTGAAGTCACTGGGACAAGGTCACACAGCTCCCGAGTGGCAGAGCTGGGGTCAGTATCCACACCTGCCTGGTTTTGAAGGCTGTGTGTTTCTCGTGTTACCACAGTTGCTCTTCTGCGCCCACTTTCCCTACACACGTGTCAACCCTCCAAACGGACGCCGCTACCCCATGTCACAGACGAGGAAGCGGGTGTTCCGAGAGTGGGAAGTGGCTTGTCCCCTGGTGCGGCTTGTCCGTGGCAGAGCCAGGCTTTGCCCACGAGCTGATTTCAACACCCACGCTCCCTCTGCCAGAGCCCCGAGTATACGCACCCTCGGCCCTTACGAAATGTCAACGTGCCCTTTTCAGAATAGCCCTAGGAAGTGGGGAGAGCCCTCTTCATCCCCTTCACCGGGAATCAATTTCAGCAAATTTCCATCCCTCCTGAGCCCTCAGGAAGGGGCCCTCCAGAAGCCCGAACCCCCCAAGAAGAGACGCTAGGCATGCGGGTACCATTGAAGAATTTGATGATGTCTGTGAAATCCATGTTGTTCTCCAAAATGATGTCGCGGTAGACTTCCACCAGAGCCAGCGCGATGAACAGGACATAGTGGGCGGACGAGACGTGTTTGGCGGCCCAGATGGTCTCCCAGACCGAGAAGACATCATCGTAAACGAGTTCTACCGAGACACCAACACACACACGCACACACACAGGCACACACACGCATGGGGAGAGTCAGCGACACGGCGCATGGTGCCGCCCTCCCTTGTGAAAGTCCCTCTGGGAAAATCCTGGGCCAGCCTCGCTTGGTGCTTCTGCGCTGGTGCTTCCGACAGAACTCAGGCCAGGAGGCGGGAGACCTGGACTCTGTCATTTGACCTTTCCAAGCCTCAGTTTTCCCCATCTGTAGAATGGGCTGTGCAAACCAGGTGGGTTCTAAGTTCCTTCTCGCTCTGACTTTCTGTGAGTGGAGGAACTGGGCATGTGTGGGTTTGGTTTACGCAGACCTGTCCCTGCCCTGCCCTTTGACCGGCGTCCACCCCTACCCCTACACCTCCACCCCCATTACCGCCCATGGAGGTATCCCCCCCAACGCCCCCTAGATAGGCAGGGCGGGGCTGCCTCTGACTCTAGTGAAGAGACAGACTAGAGCAGTGGTTAAACGCAAGGCTTCCTATATCCAACAAGCCCGGCGTGAATCCTTCCTCCGTCACTCGCTGGCAAGGGGACCTCGGGCTTGCTACTTCTCCACGAGCCCCTTTATTTCCTCGTCTGTAAGGTGGGTGAAGCTGACCGTGTAAGAGATAAGACATATCAATGGGTCAACACAGTGCGCGGCACTTAATAAGCACCCCCATATAGATCAGATGTTATTAATATTATTATTATTAGCATCCCCCAAATCTGCACACTGGCAACGATGCACTGTGTCTCGCGTCACTTCTATGTCACGTGTGAAATGTCTACGAAATAACCCCTGCTCCGTGGGCTTCAGAGCTCTTGGTCTCTGCTAAGCAGCACAACAGGACGGGAAGGGAACTGGACTTCGGCGGCAGGTAGAGGCGGGTTCGGATCCTGGCTCTCCCCGTCCTAGCTCTGAATTTAATTCTTCCTAGCCGTGGTTTCCTCATCGGGAAAACTGGGATCTTAACAGCACCTGCCTCGGAGTGGCGTTGCGAGACAAGGCAGGTGAACAGACAGACTCGGCTGCCTTTGCCCCAGCCCCACCCCCACCCCAGGCCTCCCCTCCACGGCACCTTTTCCCCTTGGGTTCTGTTTCAAACGGTCTGCAAAGCAGCTCCCAGCTTCAAGTCCGTACCTCGCTTGAAATCCAGCAGGAACCAACGGTAGCAGAAGTAAAAGTGTGTGTAGTCCCCGTTCTGATGCATCAGCTCGAACAGCTCCGAGTCCAGGATCTGTGGAGCAAGGGAAGGGCGGAGCAGAGGGACAGCTGGGTTGGCAGCCGTGCGTCCACTCAACAGACAGACACCACACAGCCCGAGACGGGCAGGCAGGCGGAATTAGAAACGGTCAAGGATCTGCACAGACATTTCTCCAGACAAGAGTTACAAATGACCAACAAGCACATGGAAGATGCTTCACATCACTAGTCATTAGGGAAATGCAAATCAGAACCCCAGGCCAGGCGCAGTGGTGGCTCACACCTATAATCCTAGCACTCTGGGAGGCTGAGACAGAAGGTCAGGAGTTCGAGAGCAGCCTGAGCAAGAGTAAGACCCTGTCTCTACTGAAAATAGAAAAAATTAGCCAGTCATGGTGGCACCTGTAGTCCCAGCTACTTGGGAGGCTGAGGCGGGAGGCTCGCTGGAGGTCAGGAGTTTGAGGTTGCTGTGAGCTAAGCTGACGCCACGGCACTCTAGCTGGGAGATGGAGTGAGACTCTGTCTCAAAAAAAAAAAAAAAAAAAAAAAAAAAAACCAACAAAAAAACCCCGCAACAAGATACCACTTCATATTCACTGGCATGGTTAAAATCAAATCAATAGACAACAGCAAGTGTTAGCAAGGATGCAGAGAAACTGGAACCCTCACACACTGCTCCCAAGAATTCAAAATGGTGCATCTGCTGTGGAAAGCAGTGTGGCAGTTCCTCAAAAAGTTAAACACAGAATTTCCATATGACTCAGTGATTCCTCTCCTAGGCATAGCCCCAAGGGAAATAAAACCATATATTCACCTAAAAATCTGTACATGAATGAATGTGTGTAGCAGCACTATTCATAATAGCCAACAAATGGAAACAACTTGAATGTCCATCAACAGGTGAATGGATAAACAAAAAGTGGTGTATCCATATAATTTAATTCAATATTATTTGGTAATAAAAAGGAGCAAAATTCTAATACACGCTACAATGTGTATGAACCTTGAAAACATTTAAACTAAGTGAAAAAAGCCAGTCAGAAAGGCCACAAATTGTACGATTCCATTTATATGAAATGTTTAGAAAAGGTAAATATATGAAGACAGAAAGTAGATAGTGGTTTCTAGGGGCTGGGGCCAGGAAGGAAATGGGGAATGACTGTTAATGGGTAAAAAGTTTCTTTTGGGGGCAATGAAAATGTTCTGAAATTGGTGATGGTTGCATAACTCTGTGAATATACTAAAAACCACTGAATGGTACACTTTACAAGAATAAATATTATGATATCTGAATTATATTTCAAGAGAACCATTATTTAAAAAAAAATGGTTGTGGAAGAATACCTCCAGCTATTAGATATGCTGTTAAGTGAAAAGGAAAAAAAAGCAGGTTCAAAATAGCATGTACAAAAGTAATGGAAAAGCATGTAGAAGATGATTCTAATTATGGAAATCATTATACATATAAAATGAGCAAAACATATGAACAAGCAATTCATAGGAAAAGCAATCCAATTAAACAGAAAAAAAAAGGAAAAATGAAAAGATATTCAGTCCCACTGTTAATCAAAAAAATGAAAATGAAATCCCAATGGGATGCTCTACTCCAGGCGTCCTCAAAACTACGGCCTGTGGGCTACATGCGGGCCGCCTGGCACATTTATCCAGCCCTCCAGGTGTTTTTGCCGCCGCTGCCTGTCCTGCTTAGCAGCCGACTCGTCCCAGACCCGCAGTGCACACTCTCCAACGGTCCGAGGGGCAGTGAACTGGCCCCCAGTTTAAAAAGTTTGAGTACCCCTGCGAGTCTACTCACACCCAAGAGACTGGCAAACATTAAGAAGTGTGACAATATCAAGTGAGGCTGCACAGTGTCAAAAACCCTTCCAACACTGCTCCTGAGCAGGGGCACCGGTGCAGTCACTGTGGAGAGTGACTCAGTCACGTCTGCCGAAGAGGCACTGTGCTCTCTCTGATCCAGCAAGTCCGCCCTTCGTGCGTGCCCACGCCACGCTCTTGCGTAGATGGACAAAGAGATGCACACAAGAATTTCAGTGCAGCCTTGTTTATAAAGGCCAAAAACCGAACCCCAGATTCCCTCCAGAGCAAAAGCAAAAAAACAAAACAAAACCGAAAACAACCTCAATGATCACCAACAGGACAGTGCAATGTGTTATGTTCCTCAAGAGGAAGACTGCACTTCCGGGAAAATGGAATGGACTGCAGTGTCAGAGATGAGCATGACAGTCTTGTTACTGAGTATAAAAACAAGCTGCAGAGGGATTTATGCCATTGACAACTATTTGTGGAAAGTGGGGAAACTTGAAAAACAACACTGTATGTTATTTAGGAATATACGCATAAACAATTTTTTACAACGCATTTTAATGGCCAACATCTCACTCTAGAAAGTGCTTATCATTGGGGAAAACAGCAGTAGGCAAATGCGGTCCAGAAGGGGGTCCATGAAGGCTGGCAAGTTTATAGTTAATATTTTATTTCCTAGGCAGGTGGAGGCAGAAACACGAGTAGTCATCGTATTATTCTTTCTACTTTTCTCATGTCCCAAATATTTTGTAATATTTTTTAGCTCCACCAAAGAAGCTTCCGGAGCTAACGTGATTATGGTTGTAGCTCCACTGCTGGTGCATAGAGAATGATGCATCCCTACAGCTCGCTTGGGTTAATACTTTTCCATTCCTTCCACTCAAAGGGGCGAATGCCTTTATTCCTCTGGGGAGCACTGTGGATGCTAACTAGCTAAAATTTATTACAGCACTTCTTAAACTTGAGCTTGCACCAGAATCCCCTGGAGAACTTCATATGGCACAGATTCCTTGCCCCGACTCTCAGAGATTCTGATTCACTGGGGTAAAGTGCCCAATAACTTGCATTTCTGAACGTTCCAAGGAGAGGCTGATGTTGCCGTCCCACAGGACTATACTCTGAGGGGCAGTGGCAGGCATTATGCCAAGCACTATACATGCATCCATTGGTTTCATTTCCACTATAACTGTAATGGTTTATTGGGAACCCCATACACGGGGAAAGAACCCATTTTCCAGACGATAAAACTGAGGCTCAGGGAGCTAAAAGCATCCGCCTGAGGCTGGACAGCTAGCGCGTAGCAGAAATAGGATTTGAACCCAGGCTGGCTCGAAAGAGCTCACTCTCAAGCCACTAAGATATACTTACAGTTTCAAAAAAAAGCCCAAGGCAGGACTAGCCAACGGGTCGTACCTGGATCAGCGACCTCATGTTCGCGAAGTGCGTGTCCATGGCGCCTCCGTGGGGGAAGTTCTGGTTCATCCTCTTCATGAGCTCGGTGAAGCAGCTGAAAGCAAGGGCCTCTGAGGAAGCAGCACAGGACAGTCAGCTGTAGCACCACCCGCGGGACCGGAGCTCCCAGAGCGGTGGGCTGTGGCCCCGAGCTGGTTCCCAAGCTCCACAGCCATGTGTCTCTTATGTGGCTGGTCCACAGCCACATAAGAGACACATGGACAGTGCAGAACCAAGTGCATTCCATTTCAGGGGGTGTTTTCCAATCCTTAATTAATACCTCTCACCTTAGAGGTATTGAAATATCCTAGATGCCCTTTATAAAAGATCCTTATTTGACACGATAAAAAGTTGACCATGTTTTCTTGGTCTCAAACATTTTTTTCTTTTCCTTTTTTGAAATTGTATTGGTTCGTGAAATTCTCAAATATTTGAACGGCAAGGGCTGGAAGGGCTTTTACAGGTGACACGCAAAGAAAGGGTCAAGTAACTTTGTGAGATGCTTAGAATTATCTGCTGCTTGGGGAATCGCTACACATAGTCGAGTAAGTAAAGGCTCTGACAAATCCTGCAATAAAAAAATTTGTATTGTTTAACTTGGTGTTTCAAAACTTTATTTGAAAATGGTATTTTCTTTTCTCTTAGCAATGGGTAACTTTGGGGAAAGCTACACTAGACTGGAAGGTTTCCCAAGGACAGTAGGATCTCATTTATTCTTTAAAAGACTTTATTTTTCAGAACGGTTTAGATTTATAAACAGTTGAGAAGATAGTGCAGAGTTCTCATATATCCCACATCCTGTTTCCTGTTATTAGCATCTTAACATTAGCATGGTACATTTGGTATACTTAATAAACCAATATTGACCGCCATTAACTCAAGTCCATACTTCATTCAGATTTCCTTAGTATTTACTGAATGTCCTTTTTTTCTGTTCCAAGATCCCATCCAGGATAGCTCATCGCATATGGTTGTTGTGTCTCCTTAGGCTCCTCGTGGCTGTGCCAGTGTCTCCGGCTTTTCTCTTTGTCGATGACCTTGACAGCTTGGAGGAGTCCTGCTCAGGTATCTTCGCAGGATGCTGCACTGAGGCATGGGGTTTGCCTGCTGTTTTCTCCCAGTAAGACTGGGTTATGGGTCACTGGGCAGAAGACCGCAGAGGTAAAGCGACATTTTAATTGTATCATATCAACGGCATATACTATCCACATGATCTATGACTGCCGTTGACCTTGGCCGACTGGCTGAGGTAGTGTTTGCCAGGTTTCTCAGCTGTCAAGTTTCTCTCTCACACCCCTTCCCCATTCCCTCCATAGGGCACTTTTTGGGAGAAAGTCACTATGTGCAGCCTCTGCCTAAAAAATGGGGTTATGTCCCCATTTTTGAACCATCTTATTGAGATTCACATATACAATTTACCCATTTAAATGAATAATTCAGTGGTTTCAGTACATTCACAGGGTTGTGCAACCATCACCACTGTCTATTTCCAGAACATTTCTTCACTCCAAAAGGAAACCCTGTACCTTTTGAAGGTACAAAGCAGCCACTCCCCATTTCTCTCTCCACTTTGTCAATCACTAGTCTACCTTCTGTCTCTACGGCTTTGCCTCTTCCGGACATTTCATAGAAATGGAATCGTACAATATGTGGTCTTTTGTGCCTGGCTTCTTTCACTTAGCATAATGTTTGCAAGGTTTATCCATGTTGCAGCAAATATCAGAACATCATTCTTTTAATATTATTCCATTGTACAGATACACTATATTTATTTATGCATTCATCAGTTGACGGACACTTGGGCTGTTTCCACTTTTTTGGCTATTATGAATAATGCTATTATGAACGTCCATCTACAAGTGTTTGTATGAACGTATATTTTCAATTCTCTTATGTATATACCTATGGATATCTTATTGTTGAATTGTAAGAGTTCTTTGTATATTTTGGAGACAAGCCCCTTATCACACATATGACCTGCAAATATTTTCTTCCATTCTTTGAGTTCTCCTCACCTTCTTGATGGTATCCTTTGGAGTGCAAAAGTTTTCGATTTTCATGAAGTCCAATTTGCATATTTTTTCTCTTGTCATTTATGCTTTTAGTATCATATCTAAGAAACCATTGTCTAACCCAAAGTCACAAAAATTGACTCTATGTTTTCTTCTAAGAATTTTACAATTTTAGTTCTTGCATTTAGATCTAGGATCCATTTTGAATTAGCTTTTTGTATGTGGTGTGAAGTAGGGGTTCAACTTCAGTCTTTGCATGCGAATATCCAGTTATTCCAGTACCATATGTTGAAAAGACTATTTTTTCCTCATTGAGTTGAATTGTGTCTTGGCATCTTTGTCAAAATCAATTCGCCAGTAATGTAAGGGCTTATTTCTGGACTCTCAATTCTATTCCACTGATGTACATGTCCTTCCTTATGGATGTACCATACTGTTTTGATTACTGTAGCTTTGTAGTAGGCTTAGAAATCAGGAAGAATGAGTCCTCCAACATTTTCTCCTTGTTCAAAATTGTTTTGGCTATTCTAAATCCCTTGAAATTCTGTATCAAGTTTAAGGTCAGCTTGTCAATTTTTGCAAAAAAGGCAACTGGAAATTTTGATAGTGATGGTACTGAATCTGCAGATCAATGTGGAAAGCACTGCTACCTTAACAATACTAAGTCGTCCTGTCCGTGAACATGAGATGTCTTCCCATTTACTTAGGTTTTCTTTAATTTCTTTCAACAATGTCTTGTGGTTTTCGATGTACAAATCTTGCAGTACTGTTATATTTACTCATAAATATTTTATTCTTTCAGATGCTAATGCAAATGGAATCATTTTCCTAATTTCATTTTGGGATTGCTCAAGTGTATAGAAATACCATAGACTTTTGTTTATGGAGCTTGTATCATGTCCTACAACCTTGCTGAACTTATTAGTTCTATTTTTTCTTTTATTCCTTAGGATTTTCTATATCCAAAATCATGTCATCCATGAATAGAGATAGTTTAAATTTCTTTCCAATCTAGATGACTTTTATTTCTTTTTCTTCCTTTATTGCCCTGGCTAGAACTTATAGTGGTAAAAGTAGACATCTTTGTCTTGTTCCAATCTTGGGGGAGGATACTCAGTCTTTCACTATTGAGTATGATGCCATTTGTGGCTTTTTCATAGATTCCCTTTATCATGTTGAGTAAATTCCCTTCTATTTCTAGTTTGTTGAGTGTTTTATCATAAAAAACGGTATTGGATTTTGTCATGTTTTTCTGTGTCAATGAGATGATTATGTGGGTTTTGCCCTTTAATTTATTAATGTGGTGAATTACCTTATTTTTGTATGATAAATCACCCTCGCATTGCTGGAATAAACCTCACTTGGTCATGGTATATAATCATTTTTGTATATTTTTGGATTAAGTTTGTTGGTATTTTGATGAGGATTTTTGCATTTATATTCATGAAAGATATTGGTCTGTAGTTTTCTTGTGATGTCTGTGGCTGGTATTGGTATCAGGGTACCAATGAGGTACCCAGTACTCAGATGAGGACTGGCCTCAGTGAATTGGGAAGCATTCCTTCCTTGTGTATTATTATTATTATTTGAAGAGCTTGTGAACAACTGGCGTTAATTCTTTCATTGTCTGGTAGAACTAGCCAGTGAAGCCATCTGGGCCTGTATTTCTTTTTGTTCTCATTTATATCCATACAATCAGTGGCTAGCAAAGGCCTGGCTGTGAGTTACCTGCTGGGCAGCATGGAGCACAAGGAATTTTGATTTCACTAGGATCGTGACATGTTCACCAGCCAGGTCTTCTGAGCACCTGTCCTGACCCCATTCCATGGAGTCCCAAAGTGAAGTCCACCTCCCTGCCCTGCAGTGGGAAGAAAACTGTACCCCCAGCCCTGGGGCAGGGAAGACACACTCACCGTCATCCAGGATGACCAGCAGTGGAGCCAGAAGGTCACACATGCCCTGGACGTAGCCGATCTCAATGTGCTGCCAGATGTAGCTAGGAGAGAGGCAGGGGACCCAGTGATGGCACCCTCGCCTGCCTCTCCAGCCCGTTCTTCCTTCCCCTCCTCCCCTGTTTGGTCTCCCGCCTTTCACCTGGATTATTTCCTCCCCATCCCCAGTCCTACCCTCTCCAAACGCCCTATGTGACCCCACCAGGGCCACCTGCCTAAAGTCCATCTCTGGGAGGACTGCACGGACTCAAACACCTTCACAAGCTCCTGCTGTCTGATGGGATGACCTACAACCTGCTTTGCTGGGGGAGCAGAGCATTTGCAATCTCCTTCCAGCTCATCCTCACAGCCCGTACGTCACTTCCTGGCTCCTCTTCCTCCCCAGCCACACTGAGGCACACATTCCCTTTGCACAAATAAACCACATTTATGTCTCCGTGCCTTTGCCCTCACAGTTCCCTCTGGCTGGAATTCTGATCCACCCTTCACTAATAATAGCTTAGATTTCTGAGCATTTCCTGCATACTCATCCCGCCAGACATGCATCGCACCATTTAATTTTCAAAACAATCACGCGAAATAGGTACCATTATTAGCCCATTTCGCAGATAAGGAGACTGAGGCATAGAGAGGTAAAGGACAGACCCAAAGTCATACACTTAATAATAAGTGGCAGAGACAGTATTTGAACTCAGGAAACCTGACTTGAGGATATGGGATCTTAACCTCTATGATAAATAGTTTCTTTAGTTTTCTTTTTTAAATTTTTTTTAATTCTTTATTTTTTTTCCTATTTTCAGTTGGCCAATTAATTGTTTTTATTTTTAGTAGAGACGGGGTCTTGCTCTTGCTCAGGCTGGTCTCGAACTCCTGAGCTCAAACGATTCACCCACCTCGGCCTCCCAGAGTGCTAGGATTACAGGCGTGAGCCACCGCGCCCGGCCTCTTTAGTTTTCTTAATTTTGGCAAAACCCATCTTGAAGGTCACCACCTCTGTGAAGCCTTCCATGATTTCTCCCTATGCCATAACCAGGCAAAAGTCAGCCTATCTTTCCTCCTCCCTCGGCGCTACTTACACTTTAATAAAACATCTATCAGACTACATTATAAATATAATATATCATATACAATCAATTGGACATTGCTAAATGGTTAGCAGTCATTAATTCTGGGTGCATGGCACTGATGAGTGGAAGTGAGAGAAGTTTCTCTTTATAGCTTAGGAGCTTCTAATCCCTTTGATTGAATCAGAGTTTTCAATAAGCAGGGGTTACTTTTGTATTTTAAGAAAACATCAATAGTACTTTTCTAATGAACAGTAATTAAGCCTTAGATCTTGGCTGAAAGAAAAAAAAGAAAAAGAGGGCAGATTCTGGAGCCAGAGAGCCGTGGCTGTGAGCTCAGCCGTGGCCCGGCTGGGGGCTCTGAGCAACGTGGCTCCTCCCTGACCCTCCACACCCTCACCTGGAAAAGGGGGTAACACTCGCCTTTCAGGGTTATTTGAGGGCTAATTGAGCAATGATGGCAAAGAGCTCGGAACAGTGGTATACAGTAAGTGCTTAATAAATGCTTTGTATTATTATTATTATTATTATTATTTGTCAGTGTGTGCTGAATTAAGATTCCAGGTGGGTATGTTGCCAGTTTTAGAGGCTGAAATAAATTCCAGCTGGGCCCCCGAGAGCCCCCACCTCGCCCTGCCCCTCCCCGAGGTCCCCTCCCCCACCCCAAGCCACCTGCACATGACGTTACGCAGCTTCTCCAGGTTGGCGGGTGTGAAGTACCAGTAGTTGCGGTCGCACCTCTGCACGTCCTTGTCGATGCGATGCAGATTCACCGTGTATAGGTCTAGCAGCTCCGGCTGCGGGGCCCCACGGGGGAGTGGGGGGTGTGGGGGCGGGGGGAGAATGAAAAATTACACCCAGCTCCTCACTGGAACACAGAGATCCTCTCTCCCCCTCCTAACCCTCTCCCGGACCACTCGGCTGTTTGATTTTGGTTTTTTTCAATTTTTTTTTAATTTCAATAAATTTAGGGGATACAAGTAGTTTTTTTGTTACAGGGATGAGTTGTATAGTGGGAAGTCTGGGCTTTTAGTGCACCTGTCACATGGATAATGTGTTTTCTGGGAAAGTTGGCTTTTACTTTGTAGGATAAAATCGTGTCTCGAAGAGTTACAACTAGACCTGGAAGTATCCCCCGTCTCTGCTGAAAACTGGGTAACGAGAATGGAAGAATTTGATTATACAGAAGGCCAATTCTGGTAACATGCTGGACTAGATGCATTGGCCAACAGCCCTAATTGGCTCAATGATACGGCAAGAAAACAGGAAACATTTAAGGACCAAAACCTAAATCCAGAAAGGTATGAAAACACCAAAGCTGGCTTTCTCCTTGAGAGAAGCTACCAAACTGGAAAAACTGAAGCTTAGATTTAATTGTTTTACGTTCTCTCAATCCTAAAGTGAAGGGTCTAATAATTTTTGCAGGAAGGTAGAACCCCAAAGTCACACCTTCCGTAAGGGAAAACTAGAAAAACTACTAACATTCTGGGGGCTTAACATAATTGCCTTGAACATATGCATACAATTAAGTGTAAATGGCATGTCCCTGGATAATTAAGAGCCACAAGTCAGGGTTATCACTCATGCAGATTTATAACCCAAATTTCCACTGCCTGGGTGGTCTAAAAGATCAGAGAATTTAGTTCAAAGTCATCTTATACTTGTTATTCCTCTGGTACTAGGAAGAAGCAAAAGAAAACCCTCTATTAAGAGGAATATACCTTCCACCTAGCCCTTAAATAGTGCAATAGATAAAATTCCAAGAAATATGAGCTGGTGTTCAAAAATCACAAAACACCCAGAGAAAGAAGGCACCACAAATGACAGTCAGCATAAATACAAGACGACAGAAGGAGACTCTTTCTTGATTTTTAGAAGTATCAGGAATATAATACAAATAAGTATATTTGCTGTGTTTAAATAAATAAGAGATTAAAATAAGAACAAGAGTTTATAAAAATAAGCAGATTGTTTTACAGCAAATTTGAAGAAAATCCATATAAAACTTTAAAAATATATTAAATGCTCATTAGAGACAGGTGACAGAAAATTAGACACTCTAAAGAGAAATTAGTAAATTGAAAAGAGATCTGAAGAAACTATCCAGAATTCATCACAGAAGGACAAAGAAATGATAAGATGAAAGAGAAGGAATATATATGGCGGATAGTGTTAGAAGGTCTAACAAACTTTTAATCAGATCTACAGATGGAGAGAGAAAATGGGGAAGTAGCAACAGCTAAAGAAACAACAGATGAGAATTTTCCAGAACTGTCTAAAGACACCAATTCACAGGCAAATAAAACCCAACAAACCTCTATCCAGGAAGTATAAAAAGGAATCTACAGCTAGGCACAAAAATGGCACACAATACCAAAAAGAGAATCTTAAAAGTAGCCAGAGAGAAAGGAGATTATTTTTAAAGAAATGAAAATTAGATCTTTAAAGATCTTTTCAAAGAACGACAATTAATACACCTGACTTCTCAATAGCAACAATGGAATTTACAAGACAGTGGAACAATATCTACTAAGAAAAAACTGCAATCTAGTCTTGCAAATTCCCCTTTCAAGAATGGGGGCAAAATGAATTCAAGACAGACACAATGGAGAGGCACTCTTCTACAGAGTGAACTGCATATGAAAAGACAGTTATTCCAGTACTAGAGGCCTGTGATGTAAGAAGGAATGAAAAGCAAGAAATGTGGGCACTACTGAAGTATGTGCTCCACCTAAACAAGCGAGTAAACCAAGAAAGAGATAAATGTGAGGCATAGAAAATAGAGGAAAAGCAGAAGGAACCTTGACATGAGGACACAGAAAGGCACTGGATGACAACTGTGGATCAGGCGCTGTGGAGACCAAGACCAGAAAGCTCTTGGGAATTCTTTAGATGTACAAAAATACAGAGAAAACCTGATATGTTTGAATGCCCGAGAAGGGATTTAGAAAAGATTTGAGGAAGTGAACTGATGATAAAAGACGTACCAAACTAACAAAAAGAAAACAGGCTGAGCGTTGTGGCTCATGCCTGTAATCCTAGCACTCTGCGAGGCTGAGGTGGGAGGAAAGCTTGAGGTCAGGAGTTTGAGACCAGCCTGAGCAACCTAGCAAGACCCCCATCTCTACTAAAAATAGAAAAAAATTATCTGGGCATGATGGCACATGCCTGTAGTCCCAGCTACTCAGGAGGCTGAGGCAGGAGGATCGCTTCAGCCCAGGAGTGGGAGGTTGCAGTGAGCCTTGGTGACGCCACTGCACTCTAGCTGGGGCAACAGAGTGAGACCCTCTCTCCCCCCACGCCCCCTAAAAGGCGAGAAAATAAAAACACATTTAGGAAAAACAATATTTTTATGGGAAAGCAAAAATAAACACAGCTTATTACACGGCTTATAGATTATATTGCTATAGTAATGTACACTCTGACATTTGCACTATATGTGTAAAACGTTATAACACCTAACATTTATCTACAATTATTATATAATTATATTGGAGGGGTGGGGATGGGAAGGTGTCACTTGCATGCTGGGGTCGGGTAGAAACGGAGCACCTTCCCCTTCCACAGCAGGGAGCCGACAGCTAATGTCTAAACCTGGAAACAACTAAGACAAGGAAGCAGGGGTACAAGTGTGTTAGACACACGGGGCAAACCCCAAATAATTTGGGCAGGGTAAGCAAATATGGTCGTCTCTGGGGAGGGCTAAATGGGGAGTTTAGCCATTTCAGTTGATGTCCTCTGGCTTGGACTTTCTGGCAAGAAAGCAAACTTGAATATTTAAAAGATAACAGGATCTGAGTCTAAGTCACAATGCTCATCATCAAGGTTGCTGGCGATCGAGTGCTTCCAACGCGTGCCAGGCATATGGCCCTTTATTTAACCTATGGATTCTGTGCTTGACCTTGGCATTAAGCCCGAGAAGAGACAACCTGCTAGTTCTGAAAACAACTCAGGGAGGAATAGGGAAACTGAGGCCCAGAAGGATGGTGACTTGCCAAAGCTAGGATCCGAATCCAGGACTGTTTGCTGCAAAAGCCTGTGTTCTTTAAGTACTAGATTAGCTTCTCTCCCGAATGGGTTTCTGCGGTGAGTCCCCCGTGACGGGGAAGATGCAGACAACCAGAGGGCTCGCTCCCGGGTGGCTCGGGATGACAGGTTTGTGGTGTGCCCCTCCCTCCCGTGACGTGAGAAAATCGAGCGGGGACTCCGGGTGACTTACAGAGTAGGTGACGCCGCTGGAAGACACAGGGGACACCTCGCTGTTGGCAGGAGTGGTCACGGCCAGAGAAGCCAGGGCGGGGAAGAGACTTTCCATCTCGGGCTCCTCGTTGTCCTCACTGTCCACCTGGCCACGTGTCCCCACCTCGCGGCCCCGCCAGCCCTGCGCCGGAGCACCGTCCTTCTCAGGCAGGGCCGCGTCCATGCTGCCGGGGACGGACATGAACTCGTCCATGCTCTCGTTGGCGAGCAGGTCACTCTCCAGGCTGTCCTGCACGGCCAGCTCCTCACGGGCAGCCTCGTCCTGGGAGGTGGTGGCCTCGCTGCTCTGCCTGTCGTCCACGCTGCTGTCCCCGGGTGGCGGCGCGGGGGGGACACTCCGCTGGGCGTCCAGGACGCTGTCTTCCGTGCTCAGACTGGGCTCCGAGTGCTCCGAGAGGCCCGAGGAGAAGTTATGGGATGAGGGGTGCCCAGAGTCCGGGGAGCACGTGCCGTTCACCAGGCCCCCATTTGGCATCCTGGGCTGTTTCTCTTCCGACCTGCCTTCCGCCTCCACCTGCTCCACTTCATCCACAGACTCGAACACCTGAGGACAGGTGCACAGAGACTGCTGGGACTGGGATGTCCACGCAGTGTGGATGCGGACCACGCTGGCAGTGGGACACCACGCAGTCGGCTAGCAGACTGAGGCAGACCACGGTGTGACACACGTTCCCGCCCAGGATAAATAAGCAAGTGAACCGTGCGCTCGTGCACGCAGAGAGTAACCCAGAAAGAAACAAGAAAGCATCTCGGTTGACTCTGAGGAGGGGGTCCTAGGGCATCGAAATGGGAGGACAGAGCAACTTTTCATCACATGAACTTCTACCAGGTGCACATAATCTTTCTAAAGGAAAAAACTAGTTAATATAAGGAACAGGCTTTAAAAAAGCATCTGTTATATCCATGGGCTTGACTATTATGGATAAATTTTTAAATGTAGTTAGATGCACATGAAACACTATGAAGAAGTCTCCAGAACACATTTTAAAGATTTATTTGCCGTTCTTTGTGTCCTTGCTTAGGTCATGGGCCATTAAGGGTAGACAGCAAAAGACCACGTTCCAAAGTCACTTGAAATGTTTCATCTCTAAATGGTTATGTCACCAACTTGATTTATGGTTAGTTTCATGTATTTCTGCGTTTTTAAAGACTTCTTTTTGATTCAATTGA
Source organism: Mirza zaza (assembly GCA_008750895.1). NCBI lineage: Eukaryota > Metazoa > Chordata > Mammalia > Primates > Cheirogaleidae > Mirza > Mirza zaza. The sequence goes on from VSMD01124104.1 coordinate 252,568, forward strand.
TTTAAATTACGTAAGCAATTTGCCTAACTCCAGAGTCAAACTAGAGTTTTTAGATTCAAAGTCAAAATTAGAAGGGGAAAAAATAGCATATTCAGGGAAATGCAGTGTGTTTCCCTGTCCCCTCATCCCTTGGTAATTATTTTGATTTATTTCTGGTTTATGTTTCTGCTGGTTCCAAAAATGGCTGCAAAAATATACCTATATTAATATTTCCTCTTTTTACACAACAGGGAACATACTATGCTTTTTTTGCACTTTATTCTTTCATGTTGAAGGAGATTGAGTTATCTCTTTTCATTGAATGAAATGAAAAGTTCTTGAACACATAGGATGGAATTTATGTAGAAATTAAAAAAAAAAAACAAACTACCAAACATTGTTACATATTATCTATGTGTTTCTGGGTATGTAAAGGAACCCAGAAGGCCTGGAAAGCACACATGGCAAACTGATGACAGCAGTGTTATTTCAGGTGTGGGCAGGCAAGGATTAAGGGTGGTCGAGGTAGACTTTGACTTCCTTTGTCAAAGGAAGACTAGAGAATAGATTCGTTATGTTATGTAACTATTAAAAAATCAATTTTTAATGCTCGTATAAAAAGCTAAAACAACCCCTGAAGTGACCAGGGGGCGGGGCTGGAGGAAGGGGTGGGGCCAGAGGAAGGGGCGGGGCCGGAGGAAAGGGGCGGGGCCTCCCGGAGGTGTCACCTGTGTGCTGCTGCTGGAGTCGCTGTGCAGGCGGATGTTCTGGTGGCCCGAGCTGCAGCTCTGGGAGGACTGGGAGAAGGAACAGGAGGGAGAGAGGGTGAGGCGGCATCCTGCAAGGCAGGAGGGACTGCTGGGCTGTGGGCCACTTTCCTGTCTATTCCTGACCTGCACAAGTGTCCTCTTGGGGCCTCAGCTTGTTAGCTATAAAATGAAAGGGGGGACCGCTTCCTGCTTTCCAGAGCCCCCTCAGAGACCACCTTGGCCTCTGGGCCTCCACCTCCACCTCCACAACTGGAGCACCCCACCTTCAACTGCTCTGTATTCGAGACTTCTGCCTAATATTTTAGGTCGACTCAGAGTAGTAACTGGTTGCATCAACGGCTCAATTGTTTTTACCCGTTTCCTGTATGCATGCATTTTGCCCCATCGCTTTGCAGTCCTTGCCTATTCTGATGTGTTGCCTGGCCACGTGGCTTGCTTCAGTCAATGGGATGGCAGCAAGCTTAACCCAGCAGAGGCTTAAAAAAATGCTTGTGCATTTCTGCCTTCTCTCTGCAGCGTCTGTTCTCACCACGAGAGCATGCCCAGGTGAGCTTGCTGGGCGGTGAGGCCCCTGGAGCACAGCCGTGTCATCCCAGACAGGCGACAGAGCTCAGCTGAGACCAATAAACCTTTCAGTTGACCAGCCACGGACAGCTGGTGCCTGAGTGAGCTTCCCCTCCCCACCCAGCTCAGAGCAGAAATGCCCGGCCGACTCACAGACTTGTGCGCAAAAATAAGCGTTGGGTGTTGGAAGTCACTGACTTTTGGTGGTTGTTTGTTATGCAGGGTTATTGTGACAACTGGTGACTAATAGAGATTATGGGTGAAGAGAATTAACTTTTTTCTGAGCTCTTGCTTGGGGCTGTTAAACAGGAGGTTCTGGGAGGGCAGAGATGTTTATTGGCCTTGGTTACTGGAATATTCTTGGCATTCCAGGACATTTCTGACAGTACCTGGCAGATAGTAGGTTCTCCATATGAATTTCTTAAATCGATTAAAGTCAGGCACTGTGCTAGGTGCTTTTATATAAAGCACTGTCTTGTTTGAGCAGTACTCAAACCTCCTTGTGTCCTTGATTATTCCCACTTTACAGATGCAGAAACTGAGGTCCAGAAGAAAAGGTGCTTGCAGGAGACCCCAGAGCTAGGAAATGGTGGGGCTGGACTTTGGACCCAGGTCTGATTCCAGAGTCACCCTCCAACCTCACAAACAAAGCCAGGGGGGGAGGACTGTCCCAAGGCCCCAGACTCTCGGCCTTCCCTACTCTCGGAACAGCCCGACGAAGCAGGTCCTGGCCTCCCCCGCCCCTCCTGCTCCCCGAGGCCACTGCCGTCACCTCGTTGCTGATGGTGGAGTCCCTGTGCATCATCCGGTGCAGGTGGCTGTCCAGGCTGGCCCCGGAGGAGCACTTGGCCAGGGCTGCGGCGTGGGACTCCCGTTCCCTCTGCCGCACGATCGCCTCGCAGCCCAGCCACTCGGCCATGGTCTGTGCGTAGCAGGCGTGAATCTGCTCGTCCACCTGCCGGGGCAGACGTAAGGTCACGGAGTTGCTGCAGCCCCTGGGAGAGCCGGCCTGACCTGGAGGAGAATGGCCCCGACCCACCCACGTTCCTGCAGTGAGCGCCCAGCAGATGCTCCCTGAGCACCTACTATGTCACGCCGAGCACTGGCTGCGCCCCGAAGACACGCAGAAGGGAGCAAGGCTACTTCTTTCCTTCCTTCTTTCCTCCATCCCTCTCTTCTTTTATTCATTCATCCATCCATCCATCCATTCAACTATCTGTTAAGCCCCTACTATGTGCCACATAGCATATGATACGGTCCCTGGGGACACCAAAGTCGAAAAAACGATTTCTCTCCTTTTTCACTACTTTCCTTCCCTCCTCCCTCATCGAGACACTCGCTCGCTCATCCCTTTGGTTTGGGAAGTGCGTCTCATGCACCCGGCTGGGCGCATGGGAAACGACGCGAGCAAGACGCTGACATCCGCCCGTCCCTCCACTCGCGCGGCGCACGCACTCGTGCCTCCCACGTGCCGGGCACGGGCTGCAGGTGCTGAGGTACAAAGCCGAATGAGACCGGCCCGCTTCCTGTCCTTCCGGCAACGGCCGTGCAGAAGCACCACAGGTTTCAAGCTTTTTCCTTGTGGGGCTTCAGCAGGAAGCTGTGTTTGGGGTACGTGGCCCAGGCGACTGAGGTCGTGAGTCTGCTAGACCTCTCTCTGGGCACCCAGGGGGGCGGACAAGCTGCTCTAAGGCGTGGAAAGGCAGGAGGGAGAACAGAGAGGGTGGGGCAGGAGTCTGCCTTCTCCTGTAGCTACTCAGGGCTCCAGAGAGGGGCTCTGGGTCTGCTCTGCCCGAGGGCCTGGCCTGAGCAGCTCTGTCCCACCCCCTCCCTAAGATGCCTCCAAGCTCTGCTCACCTCCCATTCCCAACGCCACCCCAGGCAGGATTCTTTCTGCTGATGGATCCGTCACCTGATGGATGGTCCCAGCAGCCTCCGACCACGGCTCTGCTGTCCCAGCCTGGCTCCTCCTGTCCACGCGCCACTCAGCAGTGTCAGCCTTGTTTCCTCTCCAGCCTCGCCTCTCGCTGCTGCCACCACCCCTCGTCCTTTCCGTCCCAGCAACTCACGTCCGCTGCGCCCTTGTCCCCTCCCCCCCACACACAGACACACGCCACGTCCTGCCGGGCTCCCCTCCAGGCCTTTGGCCCTGCTGCTCCTTGTCCTGGAAGCTCTTTGTCACCCTCTCAGCTTGGAAAGCAATTCTTAAAGGACATGGGTACAATCGGCACCTCTATAGACACTTCCGACTCGCAACTCTCCTTCAAATATTCTGATTACACTGATTACACCAGGGAAGAAGGGCCAGCCTGGTGCTACTATGTCTTCAACACCTCTTCCATACTTTATAATCTCCTTTTTTTTGGAGACAGAGTCTTACTCTGTTGCTCGGGCTACAGTGCCGTGGCGTCAGCCTAGCTCACAGCAACCTCAAACTTCTGGGCTCAAGTGATCCTCCTGCCTCAGCCTCCCGAGTACCTGGGACTACAGGCATGTGCCACCATGCCCGGCTAATTTTTTGTTTCCAGTTTTAGTTGCCCAACTAATTTTTCCTCTTTTTAGTAGAGACAGGGTCTCGCTCTCGCTCAGGCTGGTCTCAAACTCCTGACCTCCAGTGATCCTCCTGCCTCAGCCTCCCAGAGTGCTAGGATCACAGGCATGAGCCACCATGCTGGGCCCTATAATCTCCCTTTTTAACAAAGAGAAAGTGGGCCTTGGGCAGATTACAGCAGCTAGTTAGAACTGAATTACATCATTTAGTCTTACTCTGTTTATTTGTATAGTTTCCTTCTATGTCAAGTCACGTTGGCTCCCCATTTATGGAAGGGATGTAGAATATATTTCAAAATAAGTTATATAAATTTTAAGTGAGTCAACTTAAAGACAAATGTTGAATAAGTAACAGTACAGGTGGCACATGAATATGGAGTGTGAAATGCCACCAAATTTTGAAAACTTAATACAAGTAAAAGAATGTAAAATATCTCATTAATATTTCTATTGGTTACATGTTGAAATGGAAACATATTGGCTGTATTGGGTTAAAAAAATTATATTATTAAAAGGAATTTCACCTAGATGAAAGGTTGTAGAACCACACATGCACACAACACGAGCAGATGCAAAATCTGGCAAAAATCTTAGTACAAGTCTAAAAAAGATCAAGCAATCCAATTAGAAAATGGACAAAAGCCAGGAGCAGACATTTCACTGGAGAAGACAGACAACAGCAACTAAGTGCACGCAATGATGTTCAACCTCACTGGCCATTTGAGAAATGCAAATTAAACCCAGAATGAAATACCGTTTACATACTATCGGAGTGGCTAAAGTACAAACGAGTGACGACATCAAACTCTGGTGAAGATGCAAGGGGAGATCACTCATATGTTGCTGGTGGTAACACACAGTGATACAGCCACTGCAACAGTTTGGCAGGTTCTTATAAAACTAAACACGTAACTACCATATTGCAACTACCCAGCAATTGCACTCTTGCACGTGTTTCCCTGAGAAATGGTGACTTATGCTCACCCCAAAACCTGTGCATGCATGTTCTTTGTAGCTGTATTTGTAATAGCCAAAAAAACTAGAAGCAATCTAGTTATATCCATGAACAGATGTACAGTTAAAGTGTAGTGCATCCATATCACGGACTACTACTTGGCCATAAAAAGGAATCAACTCCTGATACAAGCAACAACTTGGATGAATCTCTGGAGATTTATACTGAGTGAAAAAAAAGTCAATCCCAGTGACTTATATACTGTATGACTCTATTTATACAACATTCTTTTTTTTTTTTTTTTGAGACAGAGTCTTGCTTTGTTGCCCAGGCTAGAGTGAGTGCCATGGCATCAGCCTAGCTCACAGCAACCTCAAACTCCTGGGCTCAAGCAATCCTGCTGCCTCAGCCTCCCGAGTAGCTGGGACTACAGGCATGCGCCACCATGCCCGGCTAATTTTTTCTAAATATATTAGTTGGCCAATTAATCTATTTCTATTTATAGTAGAGATGGGGTCTCGCTCTTGCTCAGGCTGGTTTTGAACTCCCGACCTCGAGCAATCCGCCCGCCTTGGCCTCCCAGAGTGCTAGGATTACAGGCGTGAGCCACTGCGCCCGGCCTATACAACGTTCTTGAAATGACAAAAGTAGAGCAATGGAGAACATATTATTAGTGGTTTCCAGGAGTTAGGGACAGGGGTTGGGGTGGAAGGAGGTGGGTGTGGCTACAAAAGGACAACATATAGAGTCCTTCTAGTATTAGAAATATTCTGTATGTTGACTCTGGTTGTGGACACAAAGCTTCACGTGTGAGAAGATTATAGAGAATGAAACACACACAAACACACACACAAATGAGTGGGGGTAAAACTGGGGAAATCTGAAAAAGGTTAGTATATTACACCAATGTCCATACCTTGGTTGTGATACTGTTCTACATCACAGTTTTGCAGGACGTTACCATCGGAAGAGATTCGGTAAAGGATACGTGACATTTTTCTGCATTGTTTCTTACGGCTGCATGTGATTCTACAGTTATCTCAAAATAAAATGTTTATTTAAGAAATTACACACAGGCCAGGCCTGGTGGCTCATGCCTAGCACTTTGGGAGACAGAGGTGAAAGGATTCCTTGGGCCCTACTGTTTGAGGTTACAGTGAGCTATGGTGATGCCACTGCATGCTAGCCCAGGTGACAGAGTGACACCCTGTCTCAAAAAAAAAAAACAAAAAACATATGTGGCTTGGGTTTTATTCCTACGGGACAGCACTGCCCGGAGGTTCCAGTCTCCCCCACATCTCCCAGATCCCTCATGGTCCAACATGAGCAAAGAGACCCTCACAGCCTTTTGTTGCCAAAGATCCTACCGCCCATAGCGGGCAACGAACCTCCTTCCTCTCTGTTTCCGTCATCCCGAACTGGTAGTGGCCCAGGAGGAAGGGCCACACGGCCTTGCGGATGTCGGGCTGGATGCCCCCGTAGTAGATCAGACGCAGCAGCTCCTGCTCCTCGTAACTCTGCGGTGGGGGGCCGGGAAGCAGAGAGTTTGGTCAATAGGAAATCAGGGGTGGACTCCGTGGTCCAGCAGGGCAGCTCCTTGGTCCCGGCCCTCCGCTATCCTGGTGTGAACATGCAAAGCCATGTGCACCCGGACATTCCGTCATGGCGCCACATGAAAAAGCCAAACCCCAGCAACTCTCCAACTGCCCACCAAGATGGGAAGGTGCATATGCCTGCTGGGCACAGCACACAGAGGTTTAAAAGGGTGGGAGGCACATCTATGAGAACCTACATAAAAAAGATGCTCAGTGTGTATCGTTAAGTGAAAAAAAAAAAAAAAAAACCATGCAGAACATGTCTAGCATGAAACTCATTTTTGTAAAAAGAACAAGAAAGAAAGGCCAGTATATAATGAATGGACATTTCAAATTTTCAATTTCCCATACTGTGCTTATGTGGAAATATTATCATAGAGTTATTAATTTTGATTCAGCTCTAAGAAAACATCTCTAAAGCAAATCAGTTCAAAACGAACATTTCCATTCGCTACGTCATATGGTGATAGCTTTTGTGTGCAGTAGGATGGCTTTAATAGCCGTCTGCTGTATTGCGGAGTTGATTTTGTCTGCTTTCTTTCTTTCTTTTTTTTTTTTTTTGATTTATTTTCCGGCAAAGGCTTTGCAGTTACAGTTAGTCAAGCTGAGCTAACCACACCTACAACGTGTGGAAAGTCCTGATGGTGCTGGCAGGCTGCTCTGAAGGGCTTGCCGTCCGCCATGAAAAGCCTATTTCACATCTTAAATGTTAGTCACAGGTGTACCCCGGAGGCCACTGCTGGACTCCATTTCCCAGCCTCCTTTGCGGTCAAGTGAGGCCATATGATGAGCTCTGGCCGATAGGGTGTGGCAGGAAGTGATGTCGGCCATTTCCAGGCCAGGACAGGGAACAACAGGTGTGCTCTTCTGTACTCTCTCTCTCTCTCTCTCCCCTTCTGCAGGCTGGAGGCAGAGGACCATGAGGCCCTGGAGGATGGGGGGGGGTCCACAAAACTGAAGGACCCTGAGGCTCTGGGGCAAAGGGGAGATGCCCACTCACCAGAAACAGCCACCCAGAACTGCTGAGTGAGAGAGGAATAAACCCCTATGGTGTCAGGCAACTAAATTAGTGGGGACTCTTTGTTGCTGGGGTTCAGTCTACACTTACACAGCAATGCAACGTGAAAACACGGCCAAAAAGGCTGTGAAAGGTGTTAGATGAAAAATATTCATTTTTTGACTAGTTTATTGTTTCAACCAATTTGTCCTTAGACTGGCGCCTCCCAGATGGGGAAGATCCTCAGAAGCACTTGTGGAATTTCCCAAAAATATAGATTCTCAGGCTCTACTCCCAGAAATGCTAGATCAGTAAAGCTGAGGCCACCCCCAGAAATCTATAAATCTTTGAAATTCTGCGGGAAATATGCTTGCTCAGAGGCTGCTGTGGATTAGGGACGCTGTGACATTTTGAGGAAGTAAGTTGGTGTATCTGTTTACATTTTAAATGCACATCAATCAAGTCCACTTCTAGGAATCCACTCTTGGAATAAAAGCACTAGTACAGAAAGGTATGTGCTAATAAAGATGCATCACTGTTTGAAATAATTTAGGGAAGATGCAGCTTAATTATGGGCCATCCATATGTGAGGGGCTAAGGTTCTAACATTCGATGTTTCACCTAGGATTTGAAAGATGTCACTGACAAATGCAAGTTGGTCACTTAAAATACAAATATAATATACCTCACTTTAAAAATAAGGGATAAGATAGACATAGATATTATAGAGATATAGCTTTATATGTATATATTACATATAGATATTATATTTCTATATGTATTATCTCTATATAAATCTACATAGATATAGATAAAAGATAAATAAAAGACATAAAGATGTATATCTATAGATATATAGAGATACAGGTATTATATATAGATTTGTATCTATAGCTATAGATGTATACAAATAAAAAGATATCTATATAGAGAGGGAGCTATATATAGATGTTCTTGTGGATAAGCATAGGAAATATATAGAAGAGTCTACACCAAACTGAGGCTATTCATTCATTTAGAGGATCAAAACTAGAGGGTTGAAGGAGAAATATAATATTTAATTTTTTAAAAATTTTATACACTTGCAGTCTTCATTCTTTGAATTGTTCCAGTAAGTAGGCATTACTCTTATAGTTAAAAGAAAAGTATTTTTGGCAGACAGAAAAACAATCCTTCGGTTTGTCCAGGTTTGGAATCCAATTCGTCTTTGCCACTGAATCCTGTGGCATCCCAAGAGTAATGTATAGAATAGCACCTCCCCTTACGGTGTAGAAGCCAGCCTGGCCCCGGTGCTCACCAGCTCAGCCCTCCTGAGTACCTGGGTGGGAAGGTGCACAGAAGATTGGGCCACTAGATTCACTCACTGTGTAAGAAACAGGTTACCTCCTTAATCCTGTTCTTGGCAGAGATAAACTAGTGTTTCTCAAAGTGGGTTCTACCTCCCACTAGCATGGGAGGTACTTTTCTAATAAGGTTTTTGTGGCCAAATACATTTGAGGCAATGTTCCATATCCTCTCTCACATGCCCCCATTTCTTAAGAGTGACAAGGATATTAGAATAGCCAAGGCTCTGAGAAGTCCTACAGAATACAGAGAACTGTTTAACTTAGTTTCCCAAACTATTTGACTATGAAACGTTTTTTAAACATAAACATTTTCCTTCCAGGAAGATTTGTATTCTACTAAGAAAATATGAAAAAACCATTCCAGGTGAACTATCTCATGGTAGAACCTCAGGCCCCAAGACAGAAGTGGGAGACATGCAGAATTGGCTCCCATGAACCAGTACTGGCCATCCCAGCACACACCTGACTCCAAACACACTCAGGAGAGGATAAAAGAGAGAATGCCTGATTCTTCCTCCTTCTAGGCAAGCACATATGTTTTCCATCCCCCTCAATTGCCGCCCTGGAGGGCAGAAGTGACCTGTAGGTCTTAGCACTCTCGAGAAGAGGAGAAGAACTTGAACTTGTCCATGCAGCATCCAAGCACGGCGGCTTGAGTCCCCCAAGCAGGTGGGCTTATTTCTCGGTGACAAGATGCCCTTCCTTGCAGCTGCTGCACCTGCGCAGGCCAAGCCCAGTGGAGCCTTACCGTGCTGTCCTGAAGATACTGCTCCCAGATCCTAGCCGTCAGCCCCTGTCCAGCATCGCAGGGCAGGTCTGGAGACACGATCATGTGATTGACCAGGGCTGACAGGTGGGTCCTCACGGTGGACAGGTGTCTGCAGTAGGCAAGCCCTGTCAGGGGAGGAAAAGAACGTGTCATCGTCTGCCATCTGATACCCCCTCACCTCGTCTCATGAAGTCTCCAGGTGCTGTCCTACGCCCCATCTTACTGAACTCCCACAATTCAGTGAATTCTCATCATCGCCCTCCCCCACTTTTCTACACAAGGAAGGTGAGGCCCGGGGGTGATGTCATTTGCTGACTCGACTGCTTAACAGCTCTGTGACCCTAGGGACGTCTTATCTCCTTTTTTAGCCTCTGTTGGGGTGATGCCACCCTTCTCTGCTGGAAGCCAAAGCCTTGGGTTAATAGGCTGGAGTCAGAAGGGGCAGGAAGGAAGGGGACCAGTGACCCATGGGCTCGCTGCGCCCCTGTCTGCCTCCAGTCCACACAGAGAGAAAGAGAATACGAGACATGGATGCTTCCCACCCAAACTGCAGCTGGATGGGTATCATCTCAAAGAAAGGAACTCAGGATTATCAGAGAGACGTCTGCACTCCCACATATATCACAGCAGTATTCGCAATAGCCAACAGACAGAATCAACCCAAGCGTCCACCAACAGATGAACGGATAAAGAAAATGTGGCACATAGACACAGCGGAATACTATTTGGCCATTAAAAAATAGTGGAATCCTATCATTTGCGGCCACATGGATAAAACTGGCCGTCCTTACGTTAAGTGCAATAAGCCAGGCACAGAAAGACAAATATCGCATGCTCTCACTCCTTCTCACCCCCAGGTAGGGGCTGAGAAAGTGAGTCTCACAGAGGTAGAAAGTACAACGGCGGTTGCCAGAGGCTGGGAAGGGAAGTGGGGGGTGGTGAAGAGAAGTTGGTTCATGGGCACAAACATACAGGCAGATAGTGAGTTCTCATGTTTGATAGTACAGTAGGGAAATTACAGTCAACAATCATTTATTGCATATTTCAAAATAGCTGTAATATCCCAACACAAAGAAAAGATAAATGTTTTTGGTATGGGATACTGCAATTACCCAGACTTGATGAGTGCACATTGTGTACATGTATCAAAATTATCCCGTGTACCCCCCAAAATGTGTACAACTATGATCTATAAAGATACACCCCCCCCCAAAAAAAAAGAAACCACCCAAATTGCAGCTGAATAGAAAAGGCCCCACCAGGAAGGTAACTGGGGAGATGCTGAGTGCACCTAGTTTGCTTTCAGAGACGGCCCCGCCCCCTTAAAGGAACAGCTGACAAAGTGACACCCCTTATCTGTGCCACCCTGAGCACCTGGAGGGAACTGGGCTAAGTTCCCGGCATGCAGGAAGCACTCAGCAAATGCCAGCCGGTGCTATCTGCTCTGACAGCGCCCCTTTCTTCTGCCTCTTTTTGGTCATTGCTTCCCCAATTCCCAGAGAGAATTCTGGACCTCCTGGAACCTGAGGGCTCACCCCTAAAAACGCCCTAAAGACGATGGGTATAATCGTAACGACGATGGTGATCACGTAATAGCTAGCGCTTACATAGCACGATGTGCCAGGGAGCTGTCCCCAGAGTTTTCACAACTTAACCCGTTTAATCCTCACCACAGCCCTGGGAAGCAGGAACCGCTGCTATTATCTTATCCCCAGTTTACAGGTGGGACAAACTGCGGCACAGACCGGCGTGTCACTTGCACAAGAGCTGAGAAGTGTGGAGTTGGCATTTGAAACCAGGCCACCTGGCCCCAGAACCTGGGCTCTTGGCCACTGCCAGAGATGAGCCGCACGGTCCAATGGCATCACTGCAGACCCGTCTCAACCCTTCCCTCTTCCTCCAGGAAGACCTTCAAATTGGGTCCAATAAATACTGCCCCGCGTGCATCAGGCGCTGGGAATGGTGGCAAAAGAGCAGGCAAAACCTGTCCTAGTGGCGCTCACGCTCTACCTGCCTGCCCCAGGCACTTGGGGATGTGGCCCACACTGCCGTTTAACAGCACCATGGGGTTGTAGTAAGACTTTTCTAAAATCCCTGAAAATACACACGTTTTATTTAAGATAAAATAAAATAAAATATTTTAAAATACACACAGCCCCCATGTGGGCTGTGAGGCTGAGGAGATAAAACCTGCTAAGAATCAGTAAAGCAGAGAGGAAAAACAAAGCCCTAATTTAGAGCCAGGTTTGAATCCCAGCTCTGCTGCTTCCTAGCTGTGTGACCCTGGGCAAGTTACTTTGCCTCTCTGTGTCGCTGTTTCCTTATCTTTTAAATGGGAATGATATAGTAACAATACCTGTATTATGAATTTAATTTTTTAAGTTTTGGGGAAGGGATCATCAGACTACCTATTTTTCTGCCTTTTCCCACAGGAGAAGGGAACTTAACATTTATTGAGCACCTGAGACACGCAATACTAGGTGCTAGCAGCTTTATACGCACTTCTCATTTGATCCTGAAAACGAACCCTCCAACATGGGCCCTGGCGATGCAACGGTGATTAAACCAAACCCCTTCCCCCATGGGGCCCTCTCTTAGGACCCGGGGATACAATTTATCTGCAATCTGTAGAGGAGGAGATGGAGGCTCAGAGAGGTTAAAGCAACTTCACTGAAATCAGACATCTACAAAATAAAGGAGCAGAGGTTCAAACTCCAGAGCTGACACCCCCTGATGTCATAGGGCTTACAGTAGGCACTCAATAACTGCTCCTCAGAGACTGCACTGACAGCGAGGACCTATACGTACATCCATAGAAGGCTCTGGAAAGGATCTGGTACTTCATGTTGTCACAGAGAAGTTTCAGGGGAGCCCTGCAGGTGGAGAAAGAGGAAGATGCTTAGAGTAGATCCAAGCACAGCCCGGGGTTTCTGGAGAGGAGCAGAACTCAGAGGGCAGATTAAAATCAGACCGTCAGGCGGACCAGAGGGAGAGCTGCTATTATTTCTACCCATACAGCAACACTGCCCCTTCTTCTATCAGTGCCCCAGTCTTCCTTTCAGGAATCAGCCCCTCCATAACTCTACCCCTGTGGGTGGATGGAGCTGACTCTACTGAGTACAGGACCCAGGTTGGAATCACAGTGATTGGGCCAGAGATGGTCACGTGATCCAACCTGGGGCAATGAGAATCAGCCCTGGGACTTTTATTAGAGCTACTAGGAAACAGACACTCTTATTTTCCGCTTGAGTCTCTAACCCAGTGGGATACAGGGCAGTGACTGCTGGGAGCCAGCTTTGCCACTGCATAGGAAGGGCCTACCTGAGAATGGAACCATCACAGAGGCAAGCAAAGCCAAGAACTAAAAAAGCAGAGAGAGAGTCATGTTTTCAGCAGCTGGATCCAGCCATGCCTGAAGCTGCTGGGCCTCTGAACTTCTCAGTTATATCAACAAATCTTCTGTTTTACTTGAACCAGTTTGAAATATTTTTTATCACTTGCAGAAAGAGTTCTGACTTCTAAAGTGACCCAGGTGAACCAAACCGAGCCACAAACGGGGGCTCAGAGTCTGGCTGGCTGCAAAGTAGGGGATGCCTCAAAGCTTCTCCTTGCATGGGAATTTGCTGGGGTTCGGGGGGAGGGCAGGGCTTTTTTGGCTGAAAAAGGAGAGAGAAGCAAGGCCCAACATTGTTGGAGAAAACAAAAGACTGCTGAAGGGAGCACTGTGCATTCTTGCAGAGGACAGAATGGAAGAATATCTGCATGTTTATTCTCAGGACACCCCAAGAGACACATAGAAAAACCCAGGGAGGCTGCAGGGGGAGAGTAGCTGAAGTCCAGCTACACATGTGGAGACATTAAACATTCAAGTGTCTTCCTTTGTGTCCTGAGGTTGGTGAGGCCCAGACTTTCTCAGGTTACATGAGAACAAGATCACACTGACAGCCGTCTCACAGTTGGATGTGGCTTTCTGTGAGATAGTGAGCTCCCCATCACTCCAGGTGTGTAGACAGATGCTGTGAGAAGGGGCAATGGGTTAGAGCAGCATTTCTCACTGGCCCATGGAGTACCAGCCCAAGAGTTATTCTGGGGGTTTCTCCAAAACGTAGATTCCTGAGCTCCCCGCAGACCTCGATCATGACCTGTAGGAAGTAGCCCAGGAACTGATATGCTCTGATCTCCTCCAGCAAAGTCTGAGAATCTCTGGTTACATCATTGCTTCTCAAACTTGAAAGCATGTGCATGATCTTGGCACCGTGTTAAACACAGACTCGGATCCAATGGGCTTGGGAAGAGAGAATGAGAAGCTGCCCAGGTGATAAGGCTGGTTCCCTGACCACAGACCGAGGAGCCAGGGGCTGGACGACTTCAAAAATCTGATGCCGGCTCCCACCCCTGACACGCCTATGGCTGAAGACTGGACCAACCACCCACTGGGCCAGACACCCAGCCGGGACAAAAGGATCCCATTCTCCCAGGCCAGGCCAGGCTGAACCAGCGGGAAACAAGACCCATCTCAAGAATTGGCTTGATAGCTCCAAAGAGACAAAAGGTCTATGGGAAAAAAAAAAAAAAAAAAAAAAAAAAAGAAGAGAGAGGAGCTTGAGATTTAACTTTATATAATAAAGCAGTAAGTGACATTTATTGGATATTATTGTGTGCCAGACACCACATGCTGGCCACTTTAAACCATTATGTGATCTGGTCCTTGCAATAGCGACATAGAGTAAGCATTAGAATCTCCATTTTGGGAGAAGCAATCTGAAATGCATGTGGTTGTCATTAAATAATACTTCTGCCTTCCGGACACCTGTCAGGGCTGCACTTCCTGGCTCCTTGTGGCTGGGGCCAGTGAGTTGTGAGCAGAGCAGAAACGGCATGGACTGCTTTTGAGGGGAACATTTATTTGTTGTTAGTTCAGGCCCCTCCAGAACTATGTTCCCCTCTGTCGCTGGGACTGGAACATTCCAGATGGCAGCTACTCCATCAGCCAGGCCCTTTAATGTGGAGAAAGAACAACCCTCAGCTGACCCATGATAGATGCAGGGCACACATGATATATAAACCTTTGTTGCAAAATGCCACCTAGATTTTAGGACTGTTTGTTATCGTGGCATTACCTTGTTTATCCTGACTGATAAACATAAGTAAACTCCAACAGCTAGGACTCCACGAAGGCAGGATTTAACCTAGATCTGGTTGGTTCTATAGCCTGTGTTCACACCTCCAAATTCAGGGCAGGGAAAGAAGTGGGCATCCACGAGTCTTTGGTAAGTGCTTCCGTTCCCTCTCTCTGCAGCGCACGGCCCTCATACCTCTCGTGGTTGCAGCCATTGCTTGAGCTGCCATCGGCCGAGCCGCTCTGCGAACAGGATGAGCAGGAGGACTTCCGGGGGCTGGGTTGCCATAGGGATGGGAGGTTGTTCACGGAGACATCCATCAGATCCTGGGGGACTACGGTGGGTAGAAGAAAGGGCAGGAGAAGAGCCGTGTTAGGCCTATGTAGATCACAGAATGCTCACCCCAAAGCAAGCAGCATATCCCACTCCAGCAAGGGACAGGGAAAGACCCTGATGTGACAGTAGGAACCCCAATCATCGTCTGACCCAGGCCCTGGAGCCTGCCTGATCCAATAAAAGCTGCCGCCAAATTGTGGGGGCCCCAGCAGATGGGGCAGGGCTGATGACAGGCAAAGAGGGAGGAAGAAAACCGAGAGAAAGAGAGAGAAGAATCAAGAAAACAGGCCCAATCCCAGAGCAGGAGGATAAGCCTCGCCATGTTGTCATTTGGTCATGCTCACAACGCTGCAGGAAGGAAGGGGAGCCTGCTGGGGGCTTCTGGGGAAGGCTGACAGTCTCGCATCCCCAGAGACAGACCTCATGGAGTCCTGGTGGGGAGATGGAAGGGGGCCTGGCTCAACGGACAAGGCAGGGCACCCAAGGTCAAGAGAGCCATAGAGTCCCTGGTGAGGAAGGACGGGTGTGTGTGTGGGGGGAGGGGGGGCCTCCTGCGCTGTCCATGGTCCTGAGCCACAGAGCTGCTGCACCAAGCAGGCCTCAAACAGACTGGCGACCCCCTAGAATCATGTGGGGGGCTTGTTAAAAAGCCATGTGCCCACTCCACATCCCTGGCCTACTGATCCAAAACCTCCTGGAGACAGAGTCCTCAAACCTCTATTTTTAAAACAATTTCAATACAGCAACCTTGCTGGAAAGATCCTCATCTCTGAACTCTTGGACGCTGGTGCTCCTGGGATACAGCATGTATAGTTTCCCTTATTTTGTTTTTCTTTCCCAGCTTCATGAAAACTTCAGTGTCTGCAAAACTGCATGGCAGATGTGCAATGATGCACGCATGCATCACAATTCTATAGTCGACTTCCTGGCCTCTTGGCAGGTCTAGACAGGTGTAAAAGTTTTATTTTCTCTAGGACAGGGCTCAGGAAAGCTTTTCTGTAAGGGGCCAGGTAGTAAATATTTTAAGGTTTGCAAGCTGTTTGGTCTCTATTATCCCTACTCAGCTCTACTCTTGTGCAAAAGTAGCCATGAACAAATGTAAACAAGCACGGGTGTGTGCCAATGAAACTTCATATATAAATACAGAAATGTGAATTTCACATCATTTTCACATGTCACAAAATAGTCTTCCTTTGGTTTTATTTGATCATTTAAGAATTTAAAAACCATTCTTAGCTCATGGGCTGTACAGAAAATAAGGCTAGATTTGGCCCAGGGGCCTTAGTTTTCTGATCCCTGTTCTAGGAAATTAAGAGAGGCGCACATTTCCCCGTATGTCACGTGCTGCAACGACAATTGGTAATGCCCTTCTGCTTCCCCGAGGCTCCAAGGGGAGGGGGAGTTGGGGACCCGGCCCCTCTTGCCATCAGCTCAGCAGCTGGCAGGGTCAGCCCTTACCTGTGGACAGAACAGGAGGCTGCCTACAGATTGCAGTTCTTGTGGCCACCAGAAGTGGCCTCTCACACTATTCCTCCCCACGCAAACTCACCCACAAGCTAACCAAGAAGGACCACTACGCCCCTACAAAATGTTTTAGAAAAACATCCCCAGTTCTTAGCCAGTCTCAGGGAAGTGTTGATCCGTTCTGCCCAAGTGTGGCAGCCATACCTTTACCCCAGCCCCCCACACCCATGCAGACATCACCAATGGATCCCCGTGCTAATGAGGCCACAACGCTCCAGGCTGCCTTCTGCAGGGTGGAGGCTGGACAGCACGAGGACACTGATTTGTCCCTTGCCTCCATCTCCTGCGGGAACGGGACTCAAATGACAACATGGGCGAGGTGGCTGGCACCCAGCCCCTGGAAAATGGGGGGAACCGAACATTACTGGGGGGCTGCTCCTCCAGGCCTGGTGTGGGGAGGGCGGTGTCCCATCTGGCTCGTGCCCACGGACTCCCCCTGGCCACCACCAGCATGGACCGGCCCACAGGAACCACCATCCAGGCGGGGCCTGCAGAAGCAGGGGGAGTGCTGCCCAGGAGGTCGGGGGGCGCTCGAGACACAAAACGAAAAGAACTGGTGAGATGTGAGGTCCGAGGTGGGCAGGACACGGCAACAGTGGGCAAATGCAATTCCCTGGGGCTCCCACCCTCCCCCCGCCCTACCCTGCTCTGCACAGCCCCCACGTATGTGGTGTGTGATCTGCAGAAGAAAGAATGCTGATAAAAATGCCTACTATGTGCTGGATGCTGGGCTAGGCAGTGCCTTGTCATCATTAGCGACCCTGCCAGGGATGCACTTACTGACCCCTTCTTCTTTAGAGAAGAAGAAACTTCGGCTCAGAACGATAACATGAATTCACCACCCAGAGCCCCGCCAGGTGGTAACCAGCATAGCTAGTCCTCTTGACTGAAGTCCCTCTTCTCTTTCCACTAATAACAGCTGTCACTTACGGAGTGCAGATACTATCGTCACCCCCTTTTACAGATTAGGAAACTGAGACCCAAAGAGATGAAGCAACCTACCCAAGACCATCCAGCTAACAAGTGGTGGAGCCAAGATTCCAACCTGGAGGATCTGGCTCTGCCAGCCTGCTCAGATCCCTGCAGCTGTCTCACACCAGCTCTTCTCCCTTCCCCATCCCTCCCCAACTGGGGCGATTTCGGCAACACCTGGAGACATTCTCGGGCACCACAACTTGGGGATTAGGCAGATGGTACCAGCCTCTAGTGGCTGACTCCAGAGATGCTAGTCAACATTCTCCAATGCACAAGACACCCCCCCCACACACACACATAAAGAGTTATTCAGCACCAAATATCAACAGTGCTGAGGCTGAGAAACCCTGCACTACACGAGTGCTTTGCGATAGGAATACAATGGAGCCACATACGTCATTTAAGACATTTCTAGTAGCCACATTCAAAAGGTGAAAAGAAACAGGTGAAATCAATCCCAACAATATATTTTGTTCAACCCGATCTTCCCAAAAGGTTATCATTTTAGCACGCAATCCATATAAAAATACGAATGAGATATTTTACATTCTTTTTATTTTCATACACAGTCTTTAAAATCCTGGGTGTATTTCGCACTTCCAGCACATTTCAATTTGCACCGGTTGCATTTCACTTGCTTGGCAGCCACGTGTAGCTTGTGGTTACCGTAGCAGCCACACAGATAACCTCAGCAACAGAGGAGTCTGCAAATACCCTCACCGGACTGTGGAACTGTCTAAATGTGTTGGACTTTGTCTTCAGTGCACAAGGGGCAGATAAAGAAGCAAGTGATAAGCCACTGAAAGGTAGTGTAGAACCAGCCATAGCTGCAGCTTCCCTCCTGCAGGGTGAAACTCTTTTTTTCCTATTTAAGGCATGCACCTGCAATTTTTCTCCATAAAGGGCCAGATAAAATATATTTTTGACTTTGTGGGCCATGTGATCTCCATCGCAACTATCCTCTGCTGCAGTGGCAGGAAAACAGCCATAGACCATATGTAAACGAATGGCTGTGGCTGTGTTCCAATAAAACTTTATTTACAAAAACAGGCAAGTGGGCCGAAATTGTTCCATGGGAACAAAAGGGGGTTGTTGACTTCTGATTTAGGTACTCCTCCAGAAAGGACTTAACTACCTCTCACAGGGGAAAATCACAAGAGAGTTGTTTTTGTTAACCCTGTATGGCTCCCGGCCCCTGAGAAATCAGCCAATGAGGGGGTTATTGTTTCTACGTGGGGCTGAATCTGAGCTTGAGGATGAAGGCAGTGAAACCACACTGCCCTCTCCCTGCCAATTGAAACAACATGCATGCAGCAATGATTAGAGGCACAGGTTTTGGAGGCAGCTCACCTGTGTTCAAATCCCAGCCATGTCAAGAATCAGCTGTGTGACCCTGGAGCGGTTGCTTAACTGTTCTGTGCCTCGGTTTCCTCCTCTGCTACATGGGGCATGGTGAAGGCAGTGGTACCTGCCTGGGAGGGTTCTAGTGGGCATGAAATGAATTAAGGCGTGACAGAGTACAGAAGTGGGCCAGGCACACTTCTAGCAGCGCTCAAGACATGATGCCTAATTATTGCCCACTGAGCATCGGCCCGGCAGCAGGCCCTGTACCAGGTGACCAGGTGTTCTACGGATGATCATGCCGACCACTCAGAATACGATCCTGGTGGGGAGTGCTGTTGTCCCCATTCTACACACCAGGAAATGAGGCCTGAAGAGGACGAGTCACTTGACCATACTGCAGAGGCAGAGCCGAACACAGTGATGTGTTCTTTTCTCTAAACCAGTGGTTCTCAAACAGGTGCAATTTTGCCCCCCCCCCCCCCCCCAGAGGACACTAGGCAAAGGCTAGAGACATTTCTGGTTGTCACAACTTGGAAGGAGGTGGCTTTGCTACTTGGCACCTAGTGGTGTGGGCCAGAGATGATGGTCAACACCCTACAAAGCCCAGGACAGATCCCTGCAACAAAGAACGATTCCAGCCAAAATGTCACAGCACTAAGGCTGAGAAGCCCTATTCTAAACAAGCCGGTTGGGATGGGCACCGTGGCTCACACCTGTAATCCCAGCACTTCAGGAGGCCGAGGTGGGAGGATCGCTTGAGATCAGGAGTCCGAGGCTGCAGTGAGCCATGATCGCACCACTGCACTGCTGAATAAACATGCCGACTTAGCTGGGGTTTCCTCAAAGGCAGACAAGGGTTCAAGTAGCTGATCTGGGAGGTGTGCCCAGGAAGCACGGGTGCGGGGAGGTGAAGTGAGACAGGGAAGGAAAGGTGGAGAGTGAGTTACCCCCAGGGGCACCTGTGCTTGATCTCCTGGGGAACCTCTAGGGCGGCGGTCCCAGACCTTTTTGGCACCAGGGACCAGTTTCATGAAAGGCAATTTCCCCACAGACCTGTGGCCAGGGATGGTTTCAGGATGACTGAAGCGCATTGCACTTACTGTGCAGTCGAACCTCTCTGCTCATGGTCCTCTGTGTTTGCAGCGCCAGCGTCGCCGCCTCGGCTCCAGCCCAGCCCACCAGGCACCAGATGCTCTTAAGGAGCACAGCCGAGGTCCCTGCACGTGCAGTTTCCAGCAGGGTTCCCGCTCCTGCGGGAATCTAATGCCCCCACGGATTGGACAGGAGGCGGAGCTCGGGCGGAGATGCGAGCGATGGGGAGCGGCTGTAAATACAGACGAAGGTTCGCTCCCTCACCCGCCGCTCACCTCCTGCTGTGCAGCCCGGGCCCCAACAGGCCATGGACCAGCACCGTGTGCAGCCGGGTCCCCAACAGGCCACGGACCAGCACCCGTGTGCAGCCCGGCGGCTGGGGACTGCAGCTCTAGGGGACTATGGGCAGCACGCATTTCAGAGTTTGCTCTACCGAGGGGTGAGGGAACTGGGGTACGTATACTCCCATCAGTCTGGGCCCGAGGGCTGCTCCAGGGAGGCACCGAATCCCCAACACTGCCAATATGCCCACTCATATTGGGCAGAAGAGACCCTGGTGGCCAGAGAAACCCTTTCAGACAAACAGACATGGAGGTGGGAGCTGGCAGCTGAGCAGCACGATGGGAAACGCCAGGGCTGTGGGTGGGCACAGCTAGCATCTGCCCCGCTGCTGGCCTACATCAAGTGACAAGAGGATAACGCGGCCATTTCCTCAGATAAATAGAACATCCAGCACCCGGCCTGGCTCCCAGCAGGAGCCTACAAACTACGTGTTGGAAGCGAACCTGTGCAAAGAGATTCCTGGGAAGGCAGCTCTAGAGGATGTGGCCCCCCCTGATTAACCAGTTCTCCAGCGGGGAGTACGAGTTAGTGGGGGGCGGGACACCCAGGTTCCCGGGAAACGGAACGGAAGCCAGCCTAGCACCCAGGGACACTTCGTCCTTACCAATGGGGCCGTCTCGGCCTCGGGGCCCAGAGCGGTCTTGGGGTCGGGCTGAGCCTGGTTTTTCGAGGAGGGCAGGAGAGCCCCAGATCCTGGGTGGGCACGGACGCGGTAATGAATATTCCAGGACACTTTGTGTAGTGCTTAAGGGATTCTGGCCCTGCCCGGGAGGACATCTGCGCTCAAGAGAGCCTCTCACTGCCAACAGGCGGCCGCCTGGGCAAAGGGAGGCTCGGAGCTACTATCGATCGAATGGGAACAACAGCGTTAAATAAAATGAGGGTAACAGAAAACCCGTAACTTGATACTGATTTGTCTAACACACATCCATTCGGTGCTTAATAAATGCCAGGCCCCCTTCCGAGTGCTTTACAAATGTTAATTCACTGGATCCCCACAGCAGCCCCATGACACGAAGTTGGCAGTCAGTTCCCATTAGCTAAGCATCTATGTCGCAGCAGCTGCAACGCAAACCATCTGACATACACGATTAAACGTCATCTCGTGCGCTGGTGCCCAGTGCTCTGCTTGCTCTCCGCTGTTCTAACAGCACTTAGGTGGGCCTACTGTGTGCATCCTTGCGATGACAAGTCGAAGTAAAATATTTACAACAACAACTGTATGTTAATGATAGCAGCTAACATTTGAGAGTTCTCTATGAGTTGAATTCCTTATCTCATTTAATCCTCAGTCACGGCTCCACGAAATAGGTGCTACGAATGTTCCCATTTTACAGATGAGGAAAATGAGGCACAGAGGGGTGCATCGACTTGCCCAGGTTCAGCCAGGATCCCAGAGCCCCGCCACCGCCACGCCCCCATGCCGCCTCCTACCTAGTGGTGTTTTTATTATTAGGCAAGTGGACTGTGGTTACTTTTTCTTATTTGGGAGGAAACTGAGGCTGCCAAGATACTGACTTCCTGATTCCAGGTACCCCTGCTGGCCCCAGAATCCAGACCTCTCGTCTTCTAGTGGCAAACACACGCCGCCGTTTTAGGGATGAGTCAGCAGGTGGCTCCCCGGGGCCGGGGCCAGGGCGGCTTACCGAACTCAGACTGCATGCCAGGGTAGATGATCCTGAACACGTAATCCGTGGCCTCGTCCTCTTCCTTGTCCGAAGACGTGGACTCGGAGGAGCCCTGGGGGCTCCGCTTGCGCAGTTTCGGAAACACTTTGCCCTGGAAGAACACGTCCCAGTGCAAGGGCCTTGGGACACACCTGGGGTCTCCGCGGGGACCCGCGGGCAGGAGGACCCCGTGACGGCCCCGCCCCGGCCTCCCTGGGCCCCCGCCACTCACCTTCCCCCGCTGGGACCACAGCGGCGGGTCCAGCTGCCCGTGCGGGAGCAGCCCGTTCTCCAGGCACGAGAGGAACTGCAGGAGGTGCCCGCCCTTGGGGAAGCGGAAGGGCGGCCTCTGGATCCCGTCCTGGCTGACCAGCACCACCGTCCCGCCGCTGTCCACTGCCGCCGCCACCAGCCAGAGAAGACCCAGCGGGAGGTCACGATGAGGCGCGCGGACGGGGCCCTCCCTACAGACTCGCCCCCCGTCGAGGGGCCGAGCCGGACCCTGGGGCCCTGCTCCGAGGCGCGGCAAAGGCCTGGGCGAAAGGTCAGGGCAGTTCTACCCCAGCCCCGCCCATCCCTGACTCGGGGCTACCGGGCAAGGCCAGGAGGAGCGAGGCTGGCCTCCCGGAGCTAACCCCCATTGGAACAAGACGCCCCCAAACACCCTACACTTAAGAACCCTCTGCAAGTCTACCTGTCTGCTTTATGTGTGGAGGCCTTCAGACTGACCCCTTCTCAGGGCAGGAGTTGGCTCACGCTAGCACGTATTGAGCACTTACTGTATACAAGCACAACATGTTAAAGACGCTGTCTTATTTCGACACTCACAATACCCCTAGGAGGCATTTCTGTACCAGTGCCTATTTCACCAATGGTGAAACCGAAGCTCAGAGAGGTCAAGTAACTCCCCCAAGGTCACACAGCGAATCGGTGGCAGATTCTGGATCTGAACGCAGGCCTGCCTCATTAAAGAGGCTCACACCACCACGTTCTGTGCTTTGGTGAGGCACAGACCGCTTGCCTTCTAAAGCAGGGTGGCCCTCCGCTTGTTCTGACTGTGCCTTCTTCTGGCTTTAGAGGAGCACTGCAGTCATGGGCCCAGATCTTCAGAGCCCTGACTTGGAGCCACGAAGACCTGGGCTTTTCACATCCAGGCTCTGAAGCTTGCAGGCTGTGTGCCCGTGTGCCAAGCTGCTCCCTCACTTCTGAAGTGGGAATGATGTCGCCCCAGTCACTGGGTCATGGCGACAAGTAAACAAAAAGCACGTGGCTGCTCAGAATTGTGCTCAGCACACTGTGAGTGCTCAGTAAGTGTCGGCGGCGAATGCCACGGGTTTGATGCTGAGCCCTTAACACGCATCATTCGATCCTCACAACCACAGCACGAGAAGGTGCTGTTATAATCCCCATTTTACAGACGGGGAAAGTGAGGCTCAGAGAGGCGAAGTCACTTGCCCAAGTTTGCACAGGGAATAGGGGATGCCCACCCCCTTGTGTCATGGTGCAAATGAGTGGGTAGGGGTGGGGGCAGGCAGGTCCAAGAGGAATGCCCCGGCCCCTGCTGTCCCCGAGGCTCCTACCTTGCTGGTGGCAGTGCAGGTAGACAATCTCGTCCAAGCGGATGGTCATGGCATAGTCCCAGTAGACGCTAGAAGGGGAGGGAGGGTCAGGCTTGCAGGACGCCTGCCTACCTCGCAGGAGCGGGGCTCAGGAGGCCAGCAGGCCACACCCACAGGCTCCCCTGTCACCAGAGTCCACCGTCCCCAGCATCTATGTTCCAGCCCGCCCAGACTCTACCTCCCCGTCTTCTGGCACGAGCACCCCGATCACCCCCACTCCTAGTCCACGTGGCCAAGGTGAGGCCGGCCCCACTGACTCTCCACTCCAGGACTCAGGACTGGCGCAGGGATGGCTGTATGACCTAAGCCGAGCCGGGGGACTCAGCTATGGGACTTGTGTCAGCATGGCCGGGAAAGAGGTGCTCCCTCCGCCCGCAGAGCAGGGCAAGACGTCCGGGAGGGGCCACAGCCCGGGAACGGCGTCCACAGACAGGGAGACTGCCAAGAGGCGGGACAGCACAGGCACCCACCATCTGGGTCCCCGATCCGCGCACACGGGGGGCCACGGCCCTGGAGATTTCCATGCGCGTGGGCCAGCGTCTACACCCGCTGGAGTCTGGCTTTCTGTAAGAGTCTTGACTAACTCGCACCCTGGCCCCAGGCCCCTCACTCGACCACGGACGGGAGTTGGGATGGCCCCGAGGCGGCCTCGACTCCACAGCTCCCGGCAGGGTGACGGAAGGGACTCTCTGGGGCTCCACTTGCCCATCTGTAAAATGGGACTGTAACAACACACCCACCACAGCGTCGCCGTGGGGACCAAAGAGAATCTCGTGTCTGACAGACTCAGCTCAGAGCAGATACGTTAGAAAGCGCGCCCTTGGGAAATAGTCCCGGTGATTTGCTCAAGGGTTTCCCGTGTGACCGGGGACCCCTCTAGCAGCCAGCTGTCCCCTAGAGACTCCCCAGTGGTCCAGCCAGACGTTCTTAGCACCGTGCTGCGTCCGAGACTCACCCTGCCCCATCTTCCTTCCTTCCCCTCCCCCCCCAGCTTGGAGGTCTGGGGGCTCTCCCCACCCACCCCTGCCCTTCCCTCCCCTCCCCTCCCCTCCCCCATCCAAGTGCACCCCCAAGAAGTCTGTGCTCGTCCAGTCCTGCCTTGGCACCTGCTTCCTGAAGGACCCCACCTAACACAGGCTTCAAGGTGGGACAATGTTCACATCCCACTTCCACCACCTGCCTTGGACCAGCCCCTACGCCTTCCTGGGCCTCAGTTTCCCCAGCTAGGAAATGAGGAAGTTGGAATAGAGACGTGGAAAGCCCTTCCTGTCCTGGTCTGTACCAGAACCAGCCTCAGCAGGGCTCACGAAGTGAACGTCCTTTGAGGACAGCCAAGCACACGCGAGTAGCAGCTGCTGCTGGGCCTCCCACACGCCTGGTCTGGCCAGCGTGTGCCTCCCTGGGCCC
This sequence comes from Mirza zaza, assembly GCA_008750895.1. Lineage (NCBI taxonomy): Eukaryota > Metazoa > Chordata > Mammalia > Primates > Cheirogaleidae > Mirza > Mirza zaza. The sequence continues at coordinate 277,519 of VSMD01124104.1, forward strand.
CCACAGTGCCGTGTGCCTGTCGCACAGAGTGGCAACTGCCTGGTCTTCCCCTTTGACTGCCCAGACGCTACTGAACACCCCGAGAGGGGCTCAGTTTTGTTCGCTTCTCCATCATGCCCAGGGAATGTTTCTTGTGCACAGCGAGTGCTGAGCGCTGGAAATGCCCAGTGGACAAAGCCACTCTCCGAGGCACCAGCAGCCACAAGCAGGCAGGAGCTCTGTGGCCACAGTCCCTTGGGACCCACGATGGCGAGCCCTATCCAGGTGCCCAGGCTCCCTGCTAAGGGCTTTACCTGCATTTTCTCTCATACGAGTCCTCCCTGCACGCCTATTCAGAGGTTCCAATATGCCATCCCCATTTCACAGATGAACAAACTGAGGCTCAGGGAAGTGAAGTTGATTATCCAAGGCCACTCAGCCGAGAAGGAACAAGGGCTGAGTTTTTGGTTTTGTTTCACATGTTTTAACAGTTTTACAGAGGTATAATTTACATACCATAAAATTCACTCTCTGTAAACAGACAATTTGATGAGTTCGATGAGTAAATGTATACATTTGGGCAACCATCACCAGTTTCAGAACATTTCTATCAGCCCCAAAAGATCCCTCTTGCCCGTTGTAGTCAATTCTGCATTCCCTCCCCCAGCCTTGGGCAACCATCAATCTGTTTTCTGACTGCATAGACTTGCCTCTTCTGGACTTTCCATCTAGGTGGAATCACACAATATGTGGACTTTTGTGGCTTGCTTCTTTCACTTTGCATCCTGTTTTCTAGGCTCACCCATTTTGTAATGCATACCAGTCCTTTCTTTTTATTGAGAAATAATATTCTGTTGCATGGATCTACCACATTTTGCTTATCCACTCTTCAGCTGGGTTGTTTCCAGTTTGGGGCTATTATGAACAGTGTTGTTAGGAACATTAGTGTATATGTTTTTACGTGACCACAGGTTTTCATTTCTTTCAGGTCAAACCCTAGGAGTGGAATTGCTGGGCCACACAATAAGGATTTGTTAGAAGAAGCTGCCAATGTGGTCTGTAAACTGGGTGTCCCACCAGCAGTGTAGGAGGGTCCCAGTGCTCCACGTGGCAGGGCTCAGACTGGAGACAAGTCTGACCTGACCCCAGAGCCCAAATATCTACCTGTTTGATGGTATTTCCTCTCTAACAGAAGGAAGCCCAGCTGTGGAAGCCAGTGTGCAAATTCCTATGCACACTGCACATATCTTGATGGTATTTCCTCTCTAACAGAAGGAAGCCCAGTGAGGATCGAGGCCGTGCAAGAGGAAGGAACAGCTGTGAAGACAGAAGAGCTCCTGTACCTTCTCAAGACAAGGGCCACTCCCCTTTTCTTCATTGTCCCTTGGTCCCCCAAGGGGGGAGCCCCTGGAAATCCTCCCCTCACCATGCCAACCCCTGCATTTCTGACTCCTGGCTGCTTCCAGCCTTGGGGGAAAAGGACAAAGACAGACTGGGACTCCACCAAGCCCTGGGGGAAAAGAACAAGGACAGACTGGGACTCCACCAAGTCCTGGGGGAAAAGGACAAGGACAGACTGGGACTCCACCAAGCCCTGGGGGAAAAGGACAAGGACAGACTGGGACTCCACCAAGCCCTGGGTGAAAAGGACAAGGACAGACTGGGACTCCACCAAACCCTAGGGGAAAAGGACAAGGACAGACTGGGACTCCACCCAGCCCTGGGTGAAAAGAACAAGGACAGACTGGGACTCCACCAAGCCCTGGGGGAAAAGGACAAGGACAGACTGGGACTCCACCAAGCCCTGGGGGAAAAGGACAAGGACAGACTGGGACTCCACCAAGCCCTAGGTGAAGAGGACAAGGACAGACTGGGACTCCATCAAGCCCTGGGTGAAAAGGACAAGGACAGACTGGGACTCCACCAAGCCCTGGGGGAAAAGGACAAGGACAGACTGGGACTCCACCAAGCCCTGGGTGAAGAGGACAAGGACAGACTGGGACTCCACCAAGCCCTGGGTGAAGAGGACAAGGACAGACTGGGATTCAGGGATCAGGGGCTAGGGATATGAGCCCCTGGACCGTGACCTTACAAGTTCAGATTTAGCTGGAACTCAGTTCAGGAGCACTTACAAGGTGCCTGCTCACAGCAGAGAAAAAGACGCAGAAAAAATACGCAGTCTAGATCAGGGGTCCTCAAACTTTTTAAACAGGGGGCCAGTTCACTGTCCCTCAGACTGCTGGAGGGCTGGACTGTAGTTTAAAAAAACTATGAACGAATTCCTATGCACACTGCACATATCTTATTTTGAAGTAAAAAACAAACGGGCAAAAACACCTGCACGTGGCATGCGGGCCGTAGTTTGAGGACGCCTGCCCTGGAGGACCTGGCGGTGAAGAGTCCTGGCAATCGCTGGAGCCAATGCCTTTCTCAAGACACTCGCACCAAAACTTTCCTGCCCACGCAACCCTGGGCTTCAGGCCGAGCAGCAACCAGGACTCTCAGGCTGTTTAGAGCCCTGATGTTGAGTGGAAGACACTTCGACGTTAGAGAAGCCCCTGGGGAGACCCCATCTTGTCCTGCTCCCTCCTTTGATAGAAAGGAAAAACTGAGGCCCAGCGAGGTGGGGCGACATACCCCAGGTTGACCAGCAAGGTGAGGGCAGAGCAAGCACGTAGTCCCGTAACATACACATGTCCATTTACTTGCTCACTCATTGTCCTGCCCCGTATAATGCGAGCTTTAGGAAGGCAAAGACTGTCCCTTTCTTCGGTGGCTAGCTCCCTTGGGTCCAGCACGGTGCTGAGCACAGAGCAAGTGCTCGGTAAATATTTGGGGTGTGAACCCAGGCCCCTGACTTCTCCGCTTCGTTTCACACAGATGACCTGAGCACCTGCTACGTGCTCCAACCTGTGGCAGGGGCTGGGATGTGAGCAAGCCAAGACTCCTTCCTTTGAGGATCAGAGGGCTCGAGGGTGACACAGTAGGTACACAAGTGGGCACAGATCGATTACGTGACCACGGTGTTCAAATATTAAAGAAATGCTACGAAGGGGATTGCGAGATCCAAACTCTGCGGGGAGGACAGGGGAGGCCTGATACCAAGGTCTAAGATAAAGAGGCTTAGACAAGCTTTCGGGCCAAGAGCAACTCCTTGACCCCCGCCCTGTCCCTCCATGAGGGCCTCCTGATTGGAAGTTCCAGAGTCTGGCTGGAGCTGATTTCCTAGACCCAGCCTGGAACCAACTGTACCACCCACTGACTATCTCTGGGGACAGATGGCGACCCCTGAAAAGGATGTGACCAGCTTAGACAATGCTATCCATCACTCCACGGCCTGTTGTTGAGAACACAACGATAATGTTCTGGTTATGTTTCCTGAAAAGAGTCCTTATCTTTTATAGAGATACATATTAAAATATTTTTATGGATGTTGTAGATGACATCCTACAATGTCTGCACGTTGCTTCAGCGTAACACGTAGCGGGAGAGAGGATGGGTTGATGGCCATTGGAGCAGGGTGATGGGTCCCTGAGTTCTGTCTTTATGTTAACAATTTATCACCTGCAGTCCCAGCTACTCGGGAGGCTGAGGCAGGGTGATCGCTTGAGCCCAGGAGTTTGAGGCTGCTGTGAGCTACGATGATGCCACCGCCCTATAGCCTGGGCGACAGAGCTAAACCATGTCTCGGTAAAATGCAATACAAGAAAATAATTCATCACAAAAAGTTTTTTTAAGAAAGCAAGCAAATAGAAGAGAAAGCCAGGATGGGATGTGGACCGGGAGCAGCACAAACCATCGCTTCTCTTCCCACCGGTGGTGGACGAGGCTCTGTGAGCTGGAATATCTGGACTGGCCACGCCTTTGCGCTGTGGCTTCCTCTGACCTTCCTGGAGCCTTCCCCGCCTGTGCTGGGACACAGGCATCGCAGCACGGAAGGCCCTCTCCTGGCATTTCTTTCCTGCCTGATGTATACGGCCTCTGCCGGGTCACAGGGATTTGCAGGAGCCACAGCCCCGGGCCAGCTCCTCGGTGACATCTCCCACCTCCCTTTTCTATTGAGTGACCAGAAAGGGTGGCCGGAGACTGGGCAGCGTTTTGCCGCTTGCAGGGTCTGATGAGACCTTTGCAGGGACCTCTCTCTGGGTGGGGTCTGGAACGGGACACTCCCTACCCCCCATGCTGTAAGAGGCTTCCGGCTGGTTTCCGGATCCTCCTGAGCCTTTGGGCCGCGGCTGCGGGGAGGCTGAGCCCTGCGGCCGTGACAAGCAGGCAGAGCAGCAGGCAGAGGCAGGGCGCGAGCCTCCCCTGCCCAGGAAGGCAACTCTCCTGTGCCCAGGGGCGCGGAGGGACCCAGGGGACACACGGCAGGCCCACAGTCCTACCTCTTCTCATAGTCCAGGTCTCCTACGGACCCGTTCATCAGCTGGTTGGGCGTCCACTTCAAGGTCATGACGTCAGCCGTCTGGTGCAGGGACAGGTAGCCCGGCACAGCCTCCATGTCGTCCCGCTGCAGAGAGAGGAGGACTCAGGCCCCGCCACAGTGCTGGGGTCACAGCGGGCGTAGGCCCAGGCCCACTGGACTCATGGACACATAACCTGACCCTTCCAGGCTACGGCCACTTGGGGGACCCTAAACCTCCTTCCAGGTGACCCTGCTGAGCGGAGCCATCTGCAGCCACCCTTGCAGGACAGGTTCTCCAGCGTCCGGCTGGGAAGGCCACCCACCCTCAACACTTTCCCATTCTTGCCACCTTCCTGAGGCCGGGAGGGGGGTGCTTTGCCTGAGGGTTCCTTTAGGACCAGGAAGGGGGCTCTGTCCCTCTTAACATTACCCTTTTCAAAACAGAAGGCGTGTGTCTTGGTCAGTCTTGAGGGAGAAGACACAGCAGCTGAGCTCTAAGGCCCGTCCCGCAGACCTTCCCCAGAGACCTCCTCCCCCATGTCCCCCGCACCGCCCGCCTGCAGTGACCCCTGGCCTTCCCGGAACTTTCCTGGAGGACTTCCCACCCACTTCATTTTAGCCCAAGCGGGTGTGCTGGGGAGGGTGATGTCACCATCTCTCACACATAGAGAGGGGCAGCCCCTCTGCCAAATTCACCTCATCGACATGAGGAGACAGACATCTGACATTTACTGAGCACCAAGGGTGCACCAGGCATGGCCCAGTCTTCACACGCGTGGTCTCCATTTAGCCCCACGAGGGGCACCACGGCAGTGTTTCACTGATCCAAAGAGGCACAGCTCGTTTTTTTCACATTTAAATGTACCTGAAACGGGGGTGCAGCTTATAATGGGTGGCATCTCATAGACATGACGCAGCTGTCCTCGCACAAACCCGGTCAGAGCTGTTCATGCTGCCGTCACTTCAATTAAGTTTATACACGGCTGTTACTCCATAAGCAGGGTGTAGGGGCTATTTTAGATGTCCTCATAAAGATTAGACTGTGATTCAGCTTTGCGCTGCAAAAGGCTATCAAGAACACAGGAAGGCTGAGAGCAGCTCAGCAGAACCTAACGTGATATCGACGAAGCAGGCACGTCATTCATCCCTTCAGGGAGGCTTTTCTTGCAAAGCAGCAGCCAAGGACTTTCCAGGTCTTAAGAACCATCCCAGCAATGAGAGTGGACACTCCTGCAAGAAATGCTGCACTTCCTGTGCTCTTGGATAAGGGGCCACCAAATGTTTTGGGTAAAAGGCCAGACAGGGACCATTTTTGGCTTTGTGAGCCACACAGGCTCAGTCGCAACCACTCAACTCCGTCATCACAGCCTGGAGGCAGTCACAGACAATATGTAAACTAATGGTCATTGTTGTGTTCCAATAAAACTTTATTCGCAAAAACAGTTGGAGGGCTGCCTTTGGCCCATGGAATATGGTTTGTTGATCCCTTCTCTTGATGGAACAGAAAGTGATATGTGAACAAATAAGGGCATCGAGAACTCTTAGTCAAAAAGTGACACAGAAGATGGAACTCTGAACTGGAAGAAGTTTTAGGACTATCTCAACCAATGCATTTCAATGGTATTTTCCCTTATGCACACTTATAAAAGTGATGTATGATTAAAAAAACAAACAAAAAAAAACCTATGTCCAACTCAATCCCAAAGATCTCTTTCAAAAGCATAAGCTAAAATTTCCAAGTACTAAAAAAACATGTATTTGCTCTAAATAGCATTTTAAATTTCTCAATGGTTATGTTAAGAAATGGTATATCTTAAATGCATGGCTTCTTAGATTTAAGGAAATAGACTTAAACACATTATGATGAAAAGACTGTGGCTTGGAGGAAGAAGTGACTTGCTCAGGGTCACCCAGTGATTGAAAATGCAACCAGAGAGCCGGAGTGGCTCACAGTTCTCCCTCTGCTTCCTCCCAGTTGGGCCCCAATACTATACTGACTCTGTGACCAAATGGCCCTGGGGAGGGGACAGCCGAAGGTGACACTGCATGAGATGCATGTGCCTGGCATGTGCCTGGCTCACCACCCGTCTCTGCAGCCCAGCCAGGTGCTGGGCATAGAAGGTGACTGTGGCACCAGCTGGCTTGAATTCAGTTCATAACTCTGCCCCATACTTTGCCTGCATTGGCCTCAGTGTTGCCATCTATGATAACAGCACCTACCTCACAGGCCTGTTGTGAGGTTTAAATGAGTTAATATAGCTAAGAGCACTCCACTCAGTGCTCAACACACAAGAAACACTCAATAAATATCAGTCATGAGGATGCTGGTCTGGATGCCCCATGTATCTAGCACTTGGCAGGTCTGTGTAAATGTCCACTGAGTGAGTGAGGACAAGAGTAAATAGATGGACAGAAGGCTGGGTGGGCAGGGAGATGGACAGATGGACTGGAAAATAAATGGACAAATGGACAGATGGATGGGTGAAAAGATGGGAAGATAGGTGGATGTAAATATAGATAGATGGATGAATGGGTGGTGGGTAGATGAATGAATAGATGGATGGGTTGGTGGATGGATGGCTAGATGAATGGAAAGATGAATGGATAGATGAGTGGGTAGATGGATGGATGGATGGATAGATGAATGGATAGATGGGTGGGTGGGTGGATGAATGGATGAATAAATGGATAGTTGGGTGAGTGGGTGGATGGATGGATGAATGGATGGATAGATGGATGAATGGACAGATAAATGGATAGGTGGGTGGATGGATAGATGGATGGATGAATGGATGGATGGATGAATGGATAGATGGGTGGGTGGGTGGGTGGATGGATGGATAGAAGGGTAGATGAATGGATGGATGAATGGACAGATGGATGGGTGGATGGATGGATGGATGGATGGATGGGTGGGTGGATGGATGGATAGATGGGTGGATGGGTGGATGGATGGATGGATGAATAGATGAATGGATGGATGAATGGACAGATGGATGGGTGGGTGGGTGGATGGATGGATGGATGGGTGGGTGGGTGGATGGATGGATAGATGGGTGGGTGGGTGGGTGGATGAATGGCTAGATGGGTGGGTGGGTGGGTGGGTGGATGGATGGATGGATGAATGAATGGACAGATGGGCAGGTGGGTGAATGAATGGATGATTGGGTGGATGGATGGATGGCTAGATGGGTGGGTGGGTGGATGGATGAATGGCCAGATGGGTGGGTGGGTGGATGAATGGATGGATGGACGGACGGATAGATAGATGAATGGACAGATGGGCAGGTGGGTGAATGAATGGAATGGATGGATGGATGGATGGATGAATGGACAGATGGGCAGGTGGGTGAATGAATGGATGAGTAACTTGGATCCAGAGAGAACTTCTCCTCTATAACCCACAGCCAGACCCTCAGTGCAAGTTCTGGGCCCAAGAAGAACCCTCACCGGCTGAACCAGAACGTTGTTCTTGCCGTAGAGCAGGGTGGCACGGGAGTTCTGGTGCAGGGACTCCACGTAGTCACGGGCGGAGAGGGATGGCCGGTCGTCCATGCTGCCACTTGAATGCCTCTTCTGGATCTGGTGGCATGAGGGGAGATGGAGGGATGAGGCCTGGAGTGACCCCCACCCTGTTCCCTGCCCGCATGCCCAGCCCTTCCCGAAGCCCCACTGTCCGCCCCACTCACGCAGAGGGCTGGCCGCTTGGTGGGCGAGTCCTGCCGCAGGCGCGAGCTGTGGATGCGGTGCCTCTGCACCAGCTCGTCCGCCGAGGGGTCGGTCCAGAAGTGATCCGCAGTCTTCATCTTGGTGTACTCAAGGGCACAGGGCCCCACTGCGGAGCACACGGGGCTGGGAACCCATGGCCCCAGAAGGCCCATCCTCCCGTCCTCCACCAGACGGGCCACGAGTTTCACTGCCCCTTCCCTCCAGCCATCTAGGGCGCCCCAAGTCCTGCAAAGGACACGGCCCTGGGGGCAAGAGACAGCGAACAGCTACGCTTGGAAGGGCCGGGCCGGCTGGGGCTGAGAAGGCCCTGAGGAAGCGCCCCTGAGACTCAAGGGCAGAGGTCCAGAGGAAGCTCCAAGCACCGGACCACTCACCCAACAAAGACGCCAGGATCGGGCCATCCACGGGGTCCATCAAGAGAGCTTCCTTCTCGTAGTATTTACTAGCAAGAGAGGAAAGGACATGCAGGCTTGGACGGGGACCGGCAGAGGGCGCTCAATCGACAGACTGGGTGCAATCCCCACCTGCCATCCAGATACCACTCAGAGCCTCAGCTGCCCCATCTGTAAAATGGGAATAATAATAAGGCAGCTCCTGGGGCATTTAGCATGGTGCTCAGCATGTACCCGCTTAATACATGGTCATAACAGAGCCTGTATGAGAGTAGCAGGAATAATAATTAGAAGGCTCCTGAGGTCTGGCTGATTCTATCTGCTTCCATTTGACGCGAAGTCCCTTAGAGGCTCAGATGCTGTCTGCCCTTCTATGCCTGAGGCAATAACATGCTGTTTAGCTGCAGTATGTACTGAAAGGCTATGTGAACAGGCTTTCCTGCTCCGATGGCTAACGTTGATAACGCTGGCCTGAGATGCCCAGAAATGTTCCCTGGAATCTGGCTCTGCAAAATAATACGTGATGCCGTCAGTACAGTGTCCCTGCTGAATGTCTTTTGACTCGTTTGAGTTAGCATGTGGCAGTTGCTAATTCCTTGAAAACTCATACAGTCTAGAAACAAACAGAATTTCCCGAATTTCGGGGTTGAAAAGAACCTCATTCTGACCTCCCAAAGGGGTCTTAGGCCCAGGGAGGGCAAGTGACTTGTTGAAGGGTGCACACAGCAGGTTGGGCTACGTCCAGCCGGTTTGGCTCGTGGATCATACAACAGGAAGGAGAGGACACAGCATCTGTGTGGGAGCTCAGAGCCGCCGCTCCCCGCCTTGCTATGTGTCCCCGGGCAAGTGATGCCCCTCTCTGAGCTCCAGTACCCTCAGCTGTAAAATGCAAAGAATGACAGAACTCGGGTACCTGGAAGGATTAAATGATGACTTGCCAGTAGAGCAACAGCACCGAGCCTGGCATCAGAAAATTCTCACTAAATAGTGGCGACATCATTATAATCTTACCCCAAAGAAATCTATTGGATGATCCAGAACTTACATGCTCTGGACTTGCTCAGTATCAAAGTTATACATTTTGGTGTCAAATCTGAAGCCATCAAGGCACTTTCCACTTCAGCACCACCCAGTTTCCATCCCCAAATCGGCACAGTTATGTGATCATAAACTTTGGAAGTGCTGCCTCAAAAATAGCAGGTAGAGTTAGAATCAAGATATGACTGTGACTTTCTTTCAGTCTCTCTCCTGCCTCTGGGTCTTTGCACCTGCTGTTCCCTCCACCAGAAACACTCTTTTCCATGCCCTCTTCCCTGGCCCATGCCCGCATGCCCTTCAAATGGAAGCTTAACTGCTCTACACCTGCCAGGGTGCTTTCCCTGAACGACCAGAGAAAGCCAAACAGCAGCACACCTGCTTTGGGACACCCTTCTCATCTCATCGCCATTACGACTTGCCAGTCGCCCTGCTGGAATGTGAGCTTTTTGAGAAGAGGGCTTTTGCTCTATGCTTTCATACATATTTTCCTCACAAAAGGGCAAAGAAAGAAAAGATAATAACAATAAAAATACCCAGTGTGTGTGCAGATGTGATTAAACTAGCACTTTTATGTACTGAAAGGGAATATCTCAGATATCTCTCTCTCCCTCTGCCCACCACCTTGGGAGGGGGGACGGGTGTGCTGGCTGTACTTAGGTTGTAGATTACTTCAGTGCTCCCCCCCCACTTCTCTTGAGATAATATACAAGCTTTGTAATATGTCAGGCATCACCACTGTATCCCCAATATCTACCGTGTTTCCCCAAAAATAAGACCTACCCGTAAAATAAGCCCTAGCAGGATTTCTAAGCATTTGCGCAATAGAAGCCCTACCCCGAAAATAAGCCCTAGTGACGGGCGTGGCTACACAGCGCATCTGCACAACCCATGCATGTCGTCGTGGAGCGGGAAAGAAGATGAGCAGCCCCTCTCATCTGCCCCATCGTGACAGCTGCTATCCCAGAGGTGACCGGAAAGGTGCGGGCAGCCCCACCAACAAGGTGGGCTCCCCCTGTCAGGTCCCGGCCATCCTATGCGTGCTGCAAGCTGAGGCTTTGAGGGGAAAAATAACACATCCCCTGAAAATAAGCCCTAGGGTGTCTTCTTGAGGAAAAATGAATATAAGACCCTGTCTTATTTTCGGGGAAACCTGATAAGTTAGCCCCTGGGACAGGGCAGGTGCTCATTAAATATTTATTGGCTGAATAATGCATGCATGCTCGCCCAAGGGGATTCATGCTATAAACCTTCACATCCGATTAGTCTGAGCTAGGGGAGAAAACGTAAAAAGGGTCACTGTGCATTTTCAAAATGCTGCGTATTCGCTCAATTCCCTTCTCATTTCTTGTCTGGGGTGGCTGCGACCCCCAGCCCATTAAGCAAAAGAGGCAAGAGAAGTGCAAAGAGGGCTGAGTGATCCCGCTCAGGCCACTCCGGTTATTCACTCGAGTGATCAATGGGAAAAGGAAGAAATCTAAGATCCTTATACCACAAAGACCCGTGTGGTCCCCAACCCCCAGGCCACGGGCCTGTACCAGCCCTGGTTTGTGGCCTGTTGTAGAAGCCAGGTTGTACAGCAGGGGGTGAGTGGCAGGCAGGCCAGTGAGCTTCATCTGTATCTACGGCCGCTCCCCATCGCTCGCATCACCGCCTGAGCTCCGCCTCCCGTCAGGTCAGCAGCAGCATTGGGTTCTCATAGGAGCTCGAACCCTCCTGTCAACTGCACAGGAGAGGGATCTAGGTTGTGGTCATTATGGGAATCTAACACCTGATGATCTGGGGTGGAGCTGAGGCGGTGACGCTAGCACTGAGGAGCGGCTGCAAATATGGATCGTCATTAGCAGAGATGTCTGACTGCCCAATAAAAGTAATGCTTTTACATCATCCCGAAACCACTGCCCCATGGAAAAATTGTCTTCCACGAAACTGGTCCCTGGCGCCAAAAAAGTTGGGGGCCGCCTAAAGACCCTGCTATTAAACACCTGAATCTTCCCAAGGTTCTAAGCTAGCCTCGTTCATGGTCACCCATCCAGGAGACATTTAGTTAGCCACTTTTGAACTTAAGCAGGTGTCAAGCGAGAAAAGGAAACAGTTTTTGGCAAGGGGGTGCAATTCCCGCGCCGGCCAGCAGGTGGAGGCAGAGCACGCCCAGGTTCTGGTCTCTCCCACCTGCTGTTTTCCACGAGGTAGTGCACGATTTTGTCCAGGACCTTCTCAAACAAGGCCGTGCGGATCCACAGGTGTTTGATGGCGAGCGGGGACAGGTTGGGTAGCTTCGGCAGCTTCCGCACATTCTCCTGGAGGCCCTGGATCTGGTTTCGCCTTCAGGGCCAACAAAGGAGAATAGATAGTCGCAAAAGGAGAAATAAATGCACAGAGCCAATATCTTAATACAAATGGGGAAATGTTCAGTCTCTGTAGGAAATGACGGCATGTCAACTGAACAACAGGGGCCTGTACTGCTCCTAGCAAGTGGGCCGAGAGTTGGGAAAATAATAATACCCAGTGAGTGTGCAGATGTGGTTAGACACTTCCCATACACTGTTCATGAGCAAGCCAGATTCCCATACTGATCTCCCCCTCTACACACACGCTCTCTCTCCCTCTCCCAGAAAGGAGTGCTGGCCAAGAAGAGTCTGGGATCCTAGATCCGGCAGTGGCTCCCCATGCCCTTGGGAAGCAAGCTCTTTAACATGACTTGCAGGCAAAGCCGAGACCTCGCCCCCATCAGCTCTCAGCAACCTCCTGACCACCACCGCCCTCACTCCACGACCCAGCCAGCCAGAGACTTCTGCAGCCTCCGGCGGCTGCCAGGCTCTCATCTGAAGCCTTTCCACGAGCTTCCGCTTCCTCCTGGTTTCCCTCCCCACCCCGTGCCCAGGCTCATCCCGTGTCACTCTTTAAGTCTCCGGGCAGGGCACCCCCTCCTACAGGAAGCCCTCTCAGAGTTGCTCCCTCAGCCTCTGGAGCCTGACGTCCTGCTCACTTCTCTGTCTTCCCCTCCACATTGTGATCAATTCCTTTTTAAACAAAATACTCACTGAGAGTCTACCACGCGGCAAGCCTGGGCCTCTCCATGTCTGTAGCTCCAGGGCCTACCACAGTGCCTGGCTTATAGGCTCAGTAAATGTGTTCATGCATGAGTGATTGCATGAGTGAGTGAATGGTTCTCCCTGACCACGTGGCATGGTCACCGCTAATTCCTCCATTAGAAAGTCACTCTTGATATTGTGGGAGACCCAAGGAAATCCACGTCTTTAAGAAGTTATCTGCAAACACCCAGGTATTTAGCAGGTGGATTGGAAGGTGACCGGAGACCCGGTGGCTGAAAAGTCATTGCAAATGGGAGCTGGCAGAGCCAAACCCCGAGCTCTGTGCACCCTCCAGTTCCGGCCAGCAGCTCTGGGCAGGCAGGGCCTGACAGGCAAGGAGAGGGCTGTTTCTGATCTGGTCAAGTGGAGTGACTGCCCAGAGCAGAGACGGCAAACGTGGCATGCTAGTCTTCGCCCTGCCCTTGCCTGTGACAGACATGACCAATCAATCCATGCACTTTTCTCCAAGACGCCCAATTGCAGCTTCCGAATTTTTCACAGCACGGTCCTCTGGGCAGCCACTAGCACCGCCTGGAGTTGAAACCTACTAGCCACCCCTGACCAGGCTCCAGGCTGGGGCTTTGGGGGTGCAGCTGGGACTCCAGGGGGTGCGTGTGGTGGAAGGTGCTTCTGTACACCCACTCCGTCTGGGGCCTCCCCCAAACACACACAACCCGTCACTAAGACACGTGAGCGAAGCCACCTCTGCCTTTCAATGGTTGCTTCAATATGAGGCTTTGCTTTTTTTTGTTGTCGTTGTTGTTTGTTTTTCTTTTTTGAGACAGAGTCTCACTCTGTTGCCCAGGCTGGAGTGCAGTGGTGTGGTGGCATCATAGCTCACGGCAGCCTTGAACTCCAGGGCTCAAGCGATCCTCCCGCCTCGGCCTCCCAAAGTGCTGGGATTACAGGCATGAGCCACCGCACCTGGCCCAGGGTTTTCTTTACATGTCAAGTCAGTGTGTTCAAATATATTATAATAAACCTATCAATGTGAGCGTCCACCAGAGGCCCTAGCATCTGGGCCACACGGGCGGAGACCATATCGATTCTATCACATTTTGGTCGTCTCGCATTTAGAACAGGGATTGGCTCCTAGCAGGCACTTATTCACTCAGCAATTGCTTCCCGGGCATTTAGCAGGTGCTAGACACTGTGCCAGATGCTGGGGACATAACGGAGAAACACAGATGTTGCTGCCTGTTCTCACGGAGTTCAGGGTCAAGCGAGGGCAGGCAGACGACAATCAAGGAGACAGTAAAGGAAAGAAAGAATTGCTACTTACAGATGGCAATGACCATTGGGAAGAAAGCAAACAGGGTGATATGAAGGAGAGGATGGGGTGGCGGCTGGAATTTGCTGAGCCAGGGGAAAGTCTGAATGATGACCAGGGCCCAGCCATGGAAGATGAGGTGGGTGAGCCTCGTGGAGGGTACAGCACAGCATGTGCAAAGGTCCTGGGGCGGGAAAGCGTCTGGCAGGTGTGAGGAGCAGAAAGGAGAGGGAGGAGAGTGCTGGGGGAAGGGAGAGGAGGGTGTGGGCTGCCCCTGAGCCCGGGAGGAGTGTGGCCTATCTTCGGGGGGCGGAGCTGCCCAGCCTGCACCCCACACTGCAACACTCACGTGCTCTCGATCAGCTGCTCCAGGTCTTGTACCTTGTGGCTCAGATCCTCCGCGGGCGGGAAGCTCTTGCCCACTTTCATGAACAGAGCCGCGATCTTATTGCTCCGCAGGAAGCCGGCCGCCCGCCGCCGCAGCCCGTGCAGGACGCAGGCCTCCACGGCCGCTGGGGGGGACACGGTGGTCAGCGGGCCCTGCCCCGCCCACGCTGCCCGGCGCCCAGCGCGGCCTGGGTGAGCCGCAGTCGGGCGGGGACCCCTTGGAGAGCCGGGGTGCCCAGGATCGCAGAGCTCAGGACAGTGTCAGAGGGGAAGACGGGAGTGCCACACCGGCCTCCCAGGCCCCCATCCAAAGTGGGCAGGAGAGCGTAGTGGTCAGACCATCCCCGCCACGAGCCAGCCGTGTGGCTGTGGGCAGCGACTTCCCCGCTCTGGGCCTCAGCTTCCTTATCTGTAAAATGGGGATAGCATGAACACCAGCCTCGCATGGTTGCTGAGGATGAGGTGAGGTGGAAAGGAATGCGCGGACAGCACTGAGCACAGAGGCTGGTGCACAGTGGCGCACCGTAAGAGTGTCGGCCACCATTCCCGCCAAAGAGGGCGGGAGTCTAGACCACATGCCTTTTGAGCTATGTCTGGATTAAAGAATCACATCATCATCATCATCATCATTTATATCGCCATTACAGTAACAGCTAACATTTACGAGTCTCATTCAATCACTGCCACGGCAGGGGAAGAAACGAAGAAAACTATCCCCATTTTTCAGATGTGGACACTGAGGCTCAAAGAGGCAAAATGAGTTGCCCAGGGCCACCCAGAAAATAAGCAATAAAGCCAGGATTCAAACCCAGGTCTGAGTCTAAGGCGTGCCATGGCAACTGTGCTTCCGCAGGGACCTCCGAAGGGGGAGCATTTAGTAGTCACTGTCCCACTTCTGTCCTTCCCCTGGAGGCCCTGCCCAGTTCTCCTCAAAGCAGGAGATCTGGGCGGTAGCCTGGGCTCTACCACTAACTTGCTGTGTGGCCTCAGGCAAATCACTTGCCCTCTCTGGGCCTGAGTGGTCCCTTCTGGGAAAACGGCCGTGTGCAGGCCATTGTGAGGGCTGCTATCTTCCTCCTGGTAACTGTAGCTACCCTCTTTATCTTCTTACCTTCTGTCTTACACAGCAGACTAGGAGCTCACACCAGTATATGATAAGTGCATAATCAATATTTATTGAGAGAGTCTATCATAAGAGCTACTCCTTATTGGGCAGAGCTGGGTGTCAGATAACTGCTATGATTTATTTCCCTAATTCTTGGGACAAAAACTATGAGGTAAGAGCTCTACGGAGTAAACCAGCACTCTTGGGGGTCTGAGCAACACTGAGAGGTTTTGGTTTCAACACTTGTCTTTGGTTTTGTTTTGTTTTGTTTTTTTGAGTTAGCAATTACTTGGTTTCGAATGAATGTCCAAATATTGCCTAATCTGCCCAGGGATTTAAAATATTTCAGGTGAGAATTTCTTATATAGCTTAATTTTAGCTTACAATCACAGTACTTTCCATATACATTGAATATATATGTATATATTGAATATATATTATATATATTGAAATAAGTTAATTGTCTATTCAGGCTGCGTTGACATTGCTTAATTCTTTCTGATAACAGCTCATCGTGAACAACGAATAAAAGAAACCTCAAGGAGATGCTTTAGGCCTCATTTGGGGCTATCAAATTTCTCCCGCCCAAAAACTTAGTACAGAGTTAGAGAATTATTATAATTTTTAAAATCATTTTCTTTCCTCTAAGTCTTTGAATGGTAGGTATGTTAGCAAGTCCTGACATGGATATGAATGTGATTTTATCTGCAAATAAAAATGTCCAGGAGAAAATAAAAAAATCGGGACTATATATATACACACGTGTGTGTGTACATATGTGTTTATATACATATATGTACACATGTGTATATAAAAACATATCCCACTTAAAAAAATACCGTGCCCAAGGTCACCCAACAAGGAAATGGCAGAGATGGGACATGACCCCAGGTCTGTCTGGCTACAAAGGGGGAGAACTGAGATTAGTGGCCTCCCAGGTTGCAGACTGTGCTCGGCATGTTGGGGGCCCCGGGGGTGGGGCCCCAGCCCTGTGCACGGCAGCCGACAGACTGGCCACAGCTCCCGTCTCAGGCCTCCCCACGGGGCCAAGATCTCAGGAGGGGAATCAGAGCATGTCTTCTATTAGGAGACACCTCGATTATTAAATCAAAAGGTTTTCAGGAAGAAAGAAAGAAATGCTCCCACTGGCACGTGCGCGCTGATTGTGAGCTGAATCTTGACTTCGGGGACATGCAAAACACACGTCTCTGGCCACTGTCCAAGCGAGACCCTGGCGTGGTTATTTCTGGAGCCCTGTGGCACAGCGGCTGGAGGGGACACGCCTGAGTCACGCGCTGGGACCCAGGCCTGCCTCCTTTGCCAGGTGACTGTGAGCCCACAGGACGTATCGCTGGCTCTTGATTCCCTTCCTTATTTAAAAAGTCCCCATGCCCCTTCTCCTTTTACCTGGAAATAGCCCCAGGCAGAGCGAGGAGAGGACAGGGGCCCATTCCTCTAGGACAAGACCACTCGTCGCTTGGGGCGTGGGTCAGCATGACCTGAGTCCTCAGGGAAGGGACGCTGGTCAACCCTCTAGTGTCAACCGCGACACCCGCTTCACGGGGTGCAGAAGTCACTTTTAATCGCCTCCCTAGATGTTTCTGGATTTGGAAATTCTCCACGGAGTCTCCTTGGAATTGAAAAATAACTTCGGAGCAAAGCATGACGCGAGAACCCTGGCTCAGAGACGCCACCTCCCCGAGGCAGCCCGCAGAGAAAGAAGCCACTTCTCCGGGCCATGGGGGGACCACCCACTCACCACAGAAGGAGATGATGTGGCTGCTGTCTTCGTGGACAAACTTGCGGGTGACGGCTTCTTCCATGATCTGCTTCACCTGGAAGGCAGAGGCAGCCAGAGGGGAGAGAGAGACAACGTGACCCGGGGTACAGACACCCTGAATGGATGTCCCAGGCTGTCTGGGACATTGTGGCAACGACTTCCCTTCCACGCCCTCCTCACCTCTTCTTCTGCGATAGCGTCACCTTCCCGTGGTACTTAGCTATTCGTTCAGGCTCTTTGCACGGCAGGCTGCCGCTTCTCTCAGGCGTCACACAAAATGTCATCTCCTTCCCTAACCACATTCTCCAAGGCAGCCCCCAATCTCACCCTATGACACTCCCCAGCAGTGCTCACGACTAGTCCCGTTCTACGTGTTGGTTTGTTGACTGTCTGTCTCCCTCTCAAAGAGTATAGGTTTCCTGGAGGCGGAAACCCCATCTGCCTTATTCGCTGCTGTACTCAGAGCCTAGAATGGTGCCTGGCACATAGTAGGTACTCAATAAATATTCTCTAAAGGAGCAAATGAATGAATGAATGAGGTATATAAAGGACTCAGTAGGGTGTAGGGTAGAAATCAGCCCTGGAATCTGGTAGACCTGGGTTCAAATCCCTGCTTGGGTACCTACTAAGGGGGTTTGTGGTCTTATTTTGGAAAACGGGGGCTCAAGCGAGATGAAGCAACTTGCCCAGGGAGGCAGAGCTGACCCAGGGCAGAGGCAGAAGTCCAGTTCAGGGCGGACACCCCGGCTGCGTGCTTTTCGCATTGTACTTATTCACTCTACTAAAATTTCCTGAGTGTCTCCAATGCGCCAGGTGTGGAAGACACAGTGGGAAGGGCAGCCACACCTCTGCTCGTGGAGTTGACCCCCCGTGGCCCGGACGCCCTTCTGCTCTACTGGATGCTGAGCCCCAGTCTGCAGACCCCTTCTCCTCTCTGGCCCTCGGTTGCTGCACCTCAAGGTTGAGGCGGGCAGAAGAGATGGACCCAGCTCTAAGTCGCCTCCACGGGCTCCTACATGGGGGTGAGGGAGCAGAGTCCTGAATCGCCCCCACCCAGTGGGTCCTGTGTCCCATCCCGACTCAGCC
The DNA here is from genome assembly GCA_008750895.1 of Mirza zaza. Taxonomy (NCBI): domain Eukaryota; kingdom Metazoa; phylum Chordata; class Mammalia; order Primates; family Cheirogaleidae; genus Mirza; species Mirza zaza. The sequence continues at coordinate 295,782 of VSMD01124104.1, forward strand.
AGGCCAGCACTTCCATGCACCTGCCCGAGAGTGATCCTGGCCTCTCGCTGCCCCTCTCTCCCATCCGGCCGGCTGCATCCTGGAGATGAAGGCAGAGCTAAGAGCAGCCCTGGCCACCTTCTCAGGAAAAACACACGGCAGCGCCCGCCCCAAAGCCGGCACGCGGCCCGCACCCTACACAACCAAGTCAGCACCAGCCCCGTGAACAGCTCCCGACCCCTGAGCTCAGCAAGCTCTGAGCTGGGCTCTGTTGGCAGCATTTCTAAGGCTGAAATCTCTCTAATGAGGCCCATGGCATTGGCCCCGTTTTACAGATGTGGAAACTGAGGCTCGGGGAGGCCCAGTGGCTCACCCAAGGTCACATGGCTGGGAAGGAGCAGAGCTGGAATTCAAACTTTTTCCCACCATGGCTCCAGCTACCACATCCCGGCTCTTCTGGCTACTGGCTGCATCCTCTGGCAAATCACGTTGCCTCTCTGGACCTCAGTTTTCCCGTTAGTTAAAGGGGTTATAGGAATAGCACCAGCCTCAAGGGATTATGGGAAGACTGAACAAGGTAATGAACATCACATGCTGAGCCCAGAGCTTGGCACACAGCGTGCCTGCAATAAATATTAGCCGCTTGCAGGCCAACACCTCTGCCCGAAACCTCACCTGTTATCAGGTGAGACCTCCTGTTATTATTACTCTGGACCTGGCTGAAATGTTACCTGTTCAGGACATTAACATACTGACTGTCACACTAGAAAAAAACACATTTTTCCCCCTAGGGGGCCACAGTGTTTTATTATGAAAATAGAATAAAAACTTTGAAAACAAAACAATCCTGTCTAATTTAATGAAAAATTTGTTATTTTTTTTACTGTTTTCTGTGCGTGAGTTATATGCAACCCAAAATAGTTCACATCGCTCCCAAGGTGAAGAGACGTGTGAGTGACATGTGCTTCTCGAGGCCCTGGGCTCAAAACTAGCGTGAGTTAAATACAACTCACGTGGCAGTTAATGTGTTGAATTCTTCTGCTTGGGTTCCCACGACACCCATTTTTGGGACCACCCAACAGACGTAGAGCAATTTGTTCTGCACCTGCCTTCCCTGCCTGGCTCTGAACCCCATGAGGGCAAGCACTCTATGTCACCCTGCCTGACAGCTACGGTGCCAACATCTGCCCTGACTTCCGGCACATGGGAGGAGCTCCGTAAAGCTCTGTTTGAAGAATGGATGGCTTGAAGAATCGTGATTGGTGCCAGCCTCTGATACAATGTTTGAGAAAATGTTTTCCTGTCACCCTAATTGCGGCTAATAGAGCAGTGACATTATTATCCCTGTCTGTCAAGGGAGGAAGCAGAGGCCCAGAGAGGTGGTGCAACCTGCCTAGAGTCACACAGCTGGTGAAGAGTGGAATCAGCGCTTGGACCCAGGTTTGTCTGACTCCAGGGTCTGAGCTTCTTCCACAACATGTCGTTAAGCCCACGTGGTCTCGGAGCATTTGCCCACCTCTCTCCCTTCTGCAGGGCCCTGCCTCCTCCTTTCCTCTGCTCCCCCGAGGCAGGACGCAGTGATGCCAAGAACCTGCCAGGAGGGGGCTGCCAGGTACCCTGACGTTATGTCCTTTGGGACATAACAAGGGGCAGGGGGGCACGTTCAGGCACAGCAGTGGACGGCAGAGCACTGACAAGGAGGCACTAGGGGTACGCGGTCAGAAGCACGTTCAGATAAACATACGGTTAATCGAGAGCTGAGAATTTGGGGCAGGCACACCAGGGTTCAAATCCTGGATCAGCCACTCCACTCACCAGCTGTGGGATCTTAGGAGAATTCCTTCATTTCCTTAGGATAAAAGTACCAACTTCTAAAGATTCAGTGAGACCCGCTGCCTGTACCTGTAAAATATCCTCATATTCCAACCATTTCTCACCCCTCCACCACCACCTCCCTCACACAAGTCGCCGTCCTCTCTTCCTGAATCAACACTGGGGTCCCTCCAGCCTTCTGCCTCCAAGAGGCTCATCTTAGCACAGCCAGAAGGGTCTTGTTAAAAGGCAAGTCGACAGAACAGCCAGACAGAATACCCATTTTCTCAAGGGCACATGGAACATTCTCCAGGATAGAGCCTACGTTAGGACATAAAATCAGCCTTAATAAATTTCAAAAGATTGGAATCATACAAAGCGTCTTTCCCAATCACAAGGGAATGAAACTAGAAATCAATAGCAGAAGAAAAACTGGAAAAATCCACAAATAAGTAGAAATTAAATGACACACTCTTGAACAACCTATGGCTCACAGAAGAAATCAAAAGGGAAATTAGAAAATATCTTGAGACAAATGAAAAAAAAAATACAACATGCCAAAACCTACAGGGTGCAATGAAAGCTGTGCTATGAGGGAAATTATAGGTGGAAATGTTTATGTTAAAAGAAGAAAGATTTTAAATCGATAATTTACCTTTACACCTTAAGGAACTAGAAAAAGAAGAACAAACTAAATCCAAAGTTAGCAGGAAAAAAGGGAAATAATAAAGTTTAGAGCGGACATAAATGAAATAGAGAATTAAAAAAACAGAAAATCAACAAAATCAAAAGTCTGTTTTTCCAAAAGATAAACAAAATTGACAAACCTTTACCTAGATTGACTAAGAAAAAAAGATAGAACATTCAAAAATAATTAAAATCAGAAATGAAAGAGGGGATATTATAACTGACACTACAGATAAAGAATTATAAGAAGACAGTATAAAAATTGTGTGCCAAAAAATTGGATAACCTGGGTAAGATTGGTAAATTCTTACAAACATACAACCTACCAAACTAAATCATGAAGAAACTGGAAATCTTCATAGACCTATAGGTAGCAGGGAGATTGAATCAGTAAGCTAAAACCTCCCAGCAATAAAAAGCCCAGGATCAGATGTTTTCACCAGTGGATTATATCAAACAATTAAAGAAGAATTAAACCAATTCTCCTCAAAGTCTCCCAAAACATTGAAGAAGAGGGAATGTTCCCAAACTCATTTGAGACCAGGACTGCTTTGAAATGAAAGCCACTCAAAGACACAAGAAAACTACAGACTAATATCTGTGATAAATATTCATGTAAAAAATCCCCAATAGAATACTAGAAAAGAGAATTCATCAGCACATTAAAAGTATTATATACAATTACCAAATGGAACTTAATCCTAGAATGCAAGGATGGTTCAACATATAAAAATCAGTCAATGCAATACATCACATTAACAGAACAAAGAAAAATTCACTATGTAATCATCTTAGTTGATGCAGAAACAGCCATTTGGTAAACTTCAATACCTTTTCATGATAAAAGTCACTCATAAAACTAGGAATAGAAGGAAACTACCTCAATATAATGAAGACCATATATTAAAAGCCCACAACTAACATCAGTCTCAATTGTGAAAGACTGAAAGCCTTTTCCTCTAAGTTCAGGAATAAGACAAAAATTCCTCCTTTTACCTCTTCTATTTAACATAATACTAGAAGTCCTAGGCAGAACAATTAGGCAAGAAAAAGAAATAAAAGGCATGCAACTTTGAAAAGAAGAAGTAAAATGATCTTTGTCCAAAATTAACATGATCTTTTATGCAGAAATTAAACATTCTATGGAAAAACTTTTAGAACTAATAAGCAAATTCGGAAAAGTTGCAGGGTACAAAATCAACATGCAAAAATAAGTTGTGTTTCTATATATTATACTAACAATAAACAATCCAAAAGGAATTTTTTTTAAAAAAAAATCTATTTTATAATAGTATCAAAAAGAATCAAATACCCAGGAATAAACTTAAGCAAGGAAGCTACAGAAAGACTTGTGCACAGAAAACTACAAAACATTGCTGAAAGAAATTTTAAAAAGGCAGGAATAAATGGAAAAGCATCCCATGTTCATGGATTAGAAGACTTAATATTGCTAAAATATTTATACTTCCAAAGCAACCTACGGAGTCAATGAAATCTCTAATAAAATCCCAATAGTATTTTTTATTACAGAAACAAAAAAATCTACCTTAAAATTCATATGGAACCTCACAGGATTCTCAATAGCCAAAACAATCTTGATAAAGAACAAAGTTGGAGGTCTCACACTTCCTAACTTCAAAACTTATAAATAACAAAACTACAGTAAACAAAACAGTGTGGAACTAGCATAAAGACAGATATCTAGACAAATGGAATAGAAGAAAGACCACAGAAATAAAATCTCACATATATGATCAAATGATTTTTGAATGATTTTGAAAAGGGTGCCAAGACCATTCAATAGGGAAAGGGCAATCTTATCAACAAATGGTATTGGGAAAACTGGATATCTACATGCAAAATAATGAAGTTGCACTCTTACCTAATACCATACACAAAAATCAAAACTATAAACATCCTAGAAGAAAATATAGGGGAAAAGTTTCATGACCTTGGATATGCAATGATTTCTTGGATATGACACCAAAAGATAGACAACAAAAGTAAAAATAGGTAAGTTGGACATCAAAATAAAAAACTTCTGTGCATCAAAGAACACAATAAAGGCAATGAAAAAGACAATTCATGGAGAGGGAAAAATATTTGCAAATGATATATCTGATAAAGGGTTAATATCCAAAATATATGAAGAACTACAACTCAACAACAAATAACCTGATTCAAAAATGAGCAAAGGACTTGAATAGACATTTCTCTAAAGAAGATATACAAATGGCCAACAAGCACATGAAAAGATGCTCAACATCACTGATTAGGGAAATGCAAATCAAAACCACAATGAGATACCACTTCATATCTACCTATTGGGACAGCTATTATCAAAAACCAGAAAATAGATGTTGGTGGGGAATGTGGAGAAATCGTAATCCTTGTGCACCATTGATGGGAATGTAAAATAGCGCATCTGCTGTGGTAAACGGTATGATGGTGGTTCCTCAAAAAATTAACCATCGAATTACTATATGATCTAGCAGTTGGGTATATGCCTAAAAGAACTAAAATCAGAGTCTCCAAGTGATATGTGCACACACATGTTCATAGCGGCATTATTCACAATAGCCAAAGGGAAGCAGCAACCCAAGTGTCCATCAACGGCTGAATGGATAAACAAAATGTGGTATATCCATGCAAGGGAATATTATCCAGCCTTAAAATGGAAAGAAATTCTGACACATGCTAAAACATGGAGGAGCCCTGAAGACATTGTGCTAAGTGAAGTACATTTAAAAATGGCTAAGAAGGCAAATTTTACATTACGTACATTTTACAAATTCAAAATATGCATGCTATGTGTTCATGTAGTAGAAATAAACGAATATTTTTCGGTTAAAAAAAGTTATGCCAGATCATATCCTTCCTCTGCTTAGAACTCTCCTGGGACTCCCCTGTCACTCAGAGTGACAGCCCAAGTCCTCAGCAGGCCCAGGAGGCCCTGCAGGCCACTCACAACCTCCCGAGTCCTTCCCACACTGCTCCCACGCTCACTCTACGCACACTGGCCTCCTTGCTGTTTGCCTAGCTCACGGGGCACAGTCCTAGCTCAGGTCCCTCGCACCTACTGTTCCCTTTGTCCGGGACGCTCTTACCCTAGAGATCCGCGTAGCTCAACTCTTCACTCAAATGCCACCATCCCTGATCATCCTATTTAAAAGTGCATTACCCCACCCCAGCCAATGCTCAACATTCCCCTTTTCCTCTTTCTCTCTCTCCCAAGTCCTTACCGCCTCTACCACTTTATATGTTTTACTTTATGTTCTGGGTTTCCCATTTAGTGGGACAGAACACTCTAGGAGGCGCAGGATTCTGTCTGTGTCACTCGGTACCCCCTTCTCAAGACCCAGCGGAGAACATGGCACACGGCAGGTGCTCAACAGCTACCTGTGCAATGAACACCCACCTCTTATGGAGAGGCTGACATGAGGCAATACAGGTAAAGCATTTGGCACAGTGCCCGCTACACAGTATGCGCTCGATAATCCGCAGCATTTTAATAGTGATGATGAAGACACTCCTGCTTCCCTGGGCCTGGAACCGGTCTCGGCTGGTCTGTGCACGCCAGTTCCCTGCTCATCAGACAGGTCTATTCATGGAAAATCAAGTTAAGAAGAAGCAACAAAATTAACCCTGCAGGGAAACATCGCCACCAAGGGCAGTCTGAAGAGGACACAGAAAGAAGGATTTTTGCCTGGGTGGTGAGGGTGGGGAGGGGGTTACAGGCAGGTTGAACACAGACGACAACAACTATACGTCCCAAGTGTGTGGCAGTTTGCAAAGCTCTCTCCTGCCCACCTTGCCTAACTGGACCATGACAACAACTCAGCAGAATACTCTCTCCACTGGCCGAGAAGGAAACTGAGACTCTGCAGGCAGGGGACACCCCTCCAAGTCAGCATAACTAGGAAGTTCCAGGCCCAGGCCTAACACCCAGGGCTTTAGACTCCAAAGCACAGGAGCACAGGTAGGTAAATCTTTTCTGTAAATATCTAAAGAGTAAATATTCCCTGCTTTGCAAACCACATGGTCTCTGTGTCTACAACTCATCTCGGCTCTTACAGTGTGAAAGCCACAGAGGATAGGTCAGTGAATGCGCATGGCTGTGTCCCAATAAAACTTTATTTATAAAAACAAGCAGAGGGCCAGGTTTGGCCTGCAGGCAATGGATTGCCAACCCTGCACAAGAATGCCTGGCTCCACCAGGCTGGCCAGCTGAGGGAACTGCTCCTCTGTTCTGAGTCACAGTCCAGACTGCCTGCCCAGGTGGCCCACAGTCTGGAGTAGGTTTTTGGGGTCAGCCCTTCACACGGTGGCCAGTCCTCTCTTAAGCAGGCTGTGGCACTCCTGCCAACATTCTCCTGCTCCTTAGAGGCAGCCATCTGCCGTTGCCATCCAGAGTGGTTCTGACACAAGTACCCTGCCACCTCCCTCTGTCCTCCTCCTTGGTGAGTGCAAAGGCCGCCAGGTACCACCTGCTCTGTCCACAAAGGAAGCCGTGAGCTTCCTCAGTACACAGGCAAGTCCCCAGCTTTCTCTCAGAGCACGTGGGGGCGGGGAGGGGGGGGAGCACCAACCTTGGAAAGTTCTAGCTCTGTCACCAACTAGTAGGTGCCCTCAAGCTGGCACCACTGCTCAGAGCCTCAGTTTACCCCTCTGGCCTCAAAGACATGCCCAACTCCCACTTTCTTGGATGCCTCAACCTCCTTCCATTCCTTCCCCTTGAAATGTCTCTACCACCCTCGGGAAGCTAATCCTGCAAAGTGTCACCTTGCCCACTGTTATGGCTTGAGCCGTGTCCCCCCAACTCAAAATTCGAATGTTGAAACCTTCGGCCCTAGGATCTCAGACTGTGCTCGTATTTGGAGATAAGATCTTTTTGGAGGTGCTTAAGTAAAAATGAGGTCGTTAGGGTGGGCTCTAGGCCAAAACGGCTGGCATCCAACCACAAGGAGATCTGGACACAGATGTACAAAGCGAAGGCCATGCAAAGTCACAGGGAGAAGATCTAAAACCCAAGGAGGGAGGCCTGGGGCAGACCCTTCCCTCACGAACCTCAGGAGGGACCAACCCTGGGGAGGCCTTGATCTCGGACTTACAGCCTCCAGAGCCTCGAGAAAATGAATTTCTGTTGTTTAAGCTCCTGTCCCGTGGTGCCTTGTCATGGCGGGCCCAGCAAACTAACACATCTGCCCTCAGCCCTGTCGGTATCTTCATCTTCATCATCCTCATCCCTCTGATCTGCCAGACTCTGCTGGGTGAGTGAACCCTGGTTTCACCTGTATCGCTGACTCATCGCCCCTCCCCACAGGGCCGAGAGGACAAGTTCCACTTCATACCTATTTCTCAGATGCTGAGACTGAGGAACAGAGAGATAAGTGGCACCCCCAAGGTCACACGGTGCATGCGGGGGCAGGCGCAGAATTGAAGCCTGCGCGCTCGATTGCTACTCTGCAAGCTACAGCCGACGACCGTCTCTGAAAGCAGTAACAATAACGACACTAATGACTCTCATCCACCGCGTGCCGCGCACACGTGGCAAGCCCCACGCAACCCTCCTCACTTAGGCCCCAGGTCCAGCAATGTTGGCTACGATGTGCTCAAGGTCATCAACCCGTCCAAGGTCACTCTGCTGAGGTTTAAGCCCAGGGCACTCTGACTCCAACGGGCGCAGGGTGGGGGTCTCTCCCCACCCCTCCCTGCCCCAGATCTAGGGGGCAGACACACTAACTCATGGAGTCTCCAAACCCCAGGGCTGTGACGGCCGGCCGGGGTGTGGGGGTGCCCGCCCCAAGACAGCCTCGGGCTGAGCCAGGAAGAGGGGTCCCGGGGGGCCCTGCTGCAGACAGCCGCAGCCCTGACTCTCTGAACGAGGTGGAGAATGCACGCAGCCGGGCTGGGCCTCAGGGGCGTAACGGAGAAGAAACAGTCCCTTTTTCTTCCTCTCTCTCTCTCTCTGCAAAGCCGGGAGGACTCTCTAGCCCTGTCCATGGAGGCTGGCAACGCTGATGTGTTTATTAGCGTCATAGCAACGAAGATGGGGCCGGGGGGCTCCGGCTTCTGTGTTACAGGACAGCCTGGTGGAGCAAAATTAAGATTCAGGGGGTGGCTGCTGGCAAAGCCTTGGGCAGGCATCTGCGGTGTGGCCCGCACGTTGGAGGGGCAGCGAGAGGGCTTTCCGGTTTGGGGCGAAGGGGGAAGGAGTGTGGGGTACAGGGGCCGGGGAGCCCAGGGATGGGGGAGGGAGGGCAGGGGTGGCCGTGTTCTGCTGATGTGGCCGGTGAGACTCTGCCATGCGCCACCAGATGTGCTCAGAGTTGCTGCAGGAGGCACCCAAGGCTGGAGACCCTCCGCAGCCAGCCCCCTGGGGGACAGGGCCTTGCCTCCCGCGTGTCCCAAGAGCCTCCTCCAGGGGCTTGCTGCTCCTTCCCAGGGAGGCCACCGCCATGGACTGCCAGCGTGGGGCACTTCTGCCCCGACTCGGGACAGCAGGGCTGTCCCAGCTCCACTCGCTCGGAACCCCCACAGGGCTCCCAGAGCCTACTCTGGCGCCACGTGTGGCCTCTGCCACTCCTGCTCCCTCCACCCCCGCCCCCCACGACCGGGCGCCGATGCCAGGAGCATCCCCCCAAACTGCCGGCGCGCCCGCCCTCTCCTTCACGGACTGCTAAGCCGCAGTGTAGACGCGTCTACAAAGAAGTTGCAAACGGTGCAAACACCTGGGAATTCGGCTGGGCGGGAGGTGGAAGGCCAGCCCCACCACTGCAGTCCTGCCCTGGAGAGGCTCCCAGAGCAAGGAGCGCCACCACCGTGGGGTCTGGGGGGCTGGGAGGGTCAGGGACATGCAACGCGGGAGAGCAGAGCTGCTCGCTCCAGCCGCATCACGACCACCTGGAAACCGGCTGGAAACGCCAGTGCCCGGCCCGCCCGAGAACTAGGGGGTCAGAACCTTGGGATGTTCATCGCGCTGTCCAGGGGTGCTCCTGCCCTGGAGAATTTGAGGGGCAGGAAAAGGAGAGCAGGGGAGAGGGGGGCGAGGGGAAGGGGAGGGGGCAGGATACACAGGGGCTGCCTCAAGCTTCCCTAGGGACGGAGGGGACTTGGCAGCCCCAGCTGTTGTCCCCGACCCTCCCACACACCAGCCTCCTGGGGTAACCCCTCCCCCCACCCCTTTCAGGCCTAGGGGTGGTGAAGCGTCCTGGTCTCGCTGCCTACAGCCACAGGGGCTCCAGCCTGCCCTGGAGACTCCCAGCATTCTCCGCACCCCCGCCTTAGCCGACAGCCCCTGTAGCACATTTGCCTTCCTGCACTGAGTTTGGAGGAACCCTCTGCTTCCTATTGGCACCCTGACCGTACACAAGTGCACATTCCACAGCGCGCAGAAGGTGTCGGTTCATAGCGGTGGATCCTGAAACTCAGAGAGGTCAAGCCTCTCTCCAGAGGTCACACAGCAGGAGGCTGGCTGCAAGGAGGACCACGGCTCTCCGGCTGCAAACGTCTTACCTGGGGAAAGGAGCGGGCGGGCGGGGTGAGTGGGGCAGTGCAGCCTCAGCATGTGGGAGGGGCTCCAGCAAGGCAGGACCCCTCCCCACCTCTCTCCCGGCTCCCAGCTGGGATGCCTCCCCGGGAGTTAATAACAGGCTGACAGCCTGAAGCCAGGAGAGGAAATTAACAGGCATGGTGATTAGCAACGGGGGTGGAAGCGGCCTCCCTAAGAAGGCCGCTGAGAGCTCTGCAGAAGAGGAGGTGGTCTCCGTGCAGGGAGAGGAGGTCGCTGCCCACTGTCCCCATCCCGGGGACAAACCGGCCCTGTGGGCAGGGGAAGAGGCCAGGCAGGAAGAAAGGGCCAGAATTCAGCTCACCCCCACTTTCCCCTGTCAAGCTCCTAGCCGTGGCCTTGGACTTGGCCCCCTGTGGAGGCGACAGGTGCCGGCCCCTGGGCTGCTCTGGGGGCAGAGGTGGTGGCGTGGCGCCCTGGCCCGTCAGGGTGTGTGCAGTTTTCTAAGCCTTGGCCCAGGACTCGAACATGGGGTAGGACGCACAGAGGCGGCGGCCACTCCGGGGCCGCACAGACCCGCATCCACACCCAGCTCAGCCAGGGGAGGGCCCCGCTGGCGCCGGCGCCTGCGCCTCTGAAAAGTAGAACCTGCCACCCTCTGGGCTGAGGATGACATGTGAGGCACCGTGTGATGGGACAGGCGGGGCCCGAACACTGGAGGAACTGACTTCGAGGCGGTGAAGCTCACTTTTTCCCGGGAGCTGTGTGCGAGCACAACCACCCTGGTAAGTTCCCCAGTTATTCCATTTTACAGATGGGGAAACAGAGGCACCAAGAGACTATTTTTTGAATAAAATGACCTGTCTGTCCAAGGTCATGCAGAGGTGGCAGAAAGCAGACCCAGGGCCTCGTCCTCACGAACACCTTGTCTCCCGGCAGAAGCTGGAGGCCACTTGGAGCTCACAGCCTCTGTTAGCCCTGAGCTTGAAGGACTAGAGGATGTCTACCAAGCACCTCCACCTGCCTTGTGCAGAGCACCTTATATCATAGTCACTAAGCGTCATTACCCCCATTTTAGCCACTTCGGTGCCGGCGTAAGTCGACAGCCACACAAGAACATGCACAGCCAAGCATCGACTTTAGCGTTGATCACAAAACTTGACCTTTCTAATTTTTCATTTGTCAAAATAAAATCGTGAACATTTAAAAATAACGTAATGGAAACATATATGTGTATGTCACCTATTCCGATTTACATGACAAGTAAAGCTGCCTGTAAAGTCAAACAAGCTTTCGGTGCTTTAAAGCTTTCCTCATCACACAAGAGCAAAACGGACCCGTCGTCAACGCACAGCACAGACCACGGTGCGACTGTGAGCGCCGGCTGCGGGCGAGGCGTCGCGGCCGGGGAGCGCCATGCCCGAGTGGTTAAAGATGTGTACGCTGAGGCTCAGAGCGTTTGTGCCATTTTCCCAGGGTCACACAGCCAGGGAAGGGCACAGCTGGGACCTGAACCTAGGCCTCTGTCTGACAGTCTGACCTACAGCTGTGCCGACGGTCCCACCCGGCCCTGGATGATCTGAGAATGCAAGGTGCTGGGAACCAGTGGAAGGGGCTCCTCAGCCTCTCCAAACTTGGTGACCAAAAGAAACGCAGAACTGAGAGTCAGGACTCTGCCAACCACACCCCTGTGGGGTCTTTCAGGAGAACGGGGAAGCTTTTATTGCCCTCCAGAATCCATGATTCCGAGGGGGTCCTCCAACATCTGCTTGCATTCCTCCAACGATGGGGAGCTCACCCCTTTTGGAACCAGCGTATTAGCACTAACGATAGCCTGTCAGGAGGCAGTCAGCTGAGAGAGGCTAAGAGCCCAGAATGTGGAGTCACTGACCAGGGCTCGAACCCGTGGCTACTCACGGTCTGTGATGTTGGACGAGTTCCCAGCATCATGTGGGCACCTGCACAATGAGCTGGGTGGTAGCAGCGGCCCTTCCTTGCAGGCTCCATGCTGGAGTCCTGGGGTCCTGGAGACAGTGCCTGACACACAGCAGAGGTTCTGCAAGTGTCAGGGACTCTCGAGATGACACTGACTGTCCTGCTCACAGCCTGGCCCACGGCAGGTGCTCCTCAGCTTGAGTCCGCCTGCCCCGAGGTTCCCACCCACTGCCAGCCACCAGTCAGGGCCCGGCTGGCCCCTGCGGCTGCCACCCGGCCCAACCCTTCCACGTGGGGCCTCTGAGCACCTGCCCCCACCTGCGGCGCCACCCTGCAGCCGCTCGGAAACCAGCCCCGCCCTCCCTCCGCTCTCCCTCCACCTGCAAATATTTAAACAGCATAAAAGGAGGATTAATCTCAGCAGGGAGTGAGGGCTGGTGGGTGCGGTTCCAGGCAGGGAGGGGGAAGGGCGGTGCTGGGGGGCTGTCCTGTCTTCTCCCCCTCTCACCTGCCACCCGTGCACACCCAGGTGCTCTCATTTCCCCCAGCTTGGACTTTGCCAGGCTCCAGATGAAGCCACTCCTCCTCCCTGCCTCCCCGTGTGCCGGGCTTACTCCTCCGAGCCGGGGACTGTCTGTCGTCAGGATGATGGCACACATGGGCGGAGCGACTGGGACAGGGCCCAGACCACAGTGAGGGCCACATCGAGGGAGGCATCCCAGCGAAGTAAGAACGTGAACCTGGGAGAGCCACCAGGCCCAGGCCACACTGCAGCTCTGCCACTGGCTGGGTGACCTCCGGCCTCAGTCTCCTCATCTGTGGATGGGGACGGCACGCGCACTGTCCCACGGGGGAACCATGAGCGACGCACACAGTGCCCGCACTCATGTGGGGCCGGACACAGGCCTGAGCAAGCAGTAGCCCCAGCCATGTCCCCAGACCCTTCAATTCAGGGGGTGGCTTACAGGTCCCCCCGTTGGAGGGACTTCCTGATCACCCTGTCTAAAACAGAACCTCACGCCTGCCCTCTCTACCTGCTTCGTTCTTTTCCTTGGAATTTACCGCGGCCTGGTGCCTCTCTTCATAAAGCTGCGGGTTTATCCGTTTGGCACCCGTCTACCCCGTGAAGCCCCGAGTCCCTGGAACAGCACCTGGCACACAGCAGGTGCTCAATAAATGTTGGTGATCACTCCAACTGTGTCAGCAACACGGATACCAGCAGCTACTGCTGATCAAGCTCCGTTCCAGGCAGTGTCCTGAGCCCCTGTGGCTCCTGGTCACGTAGCTAAGTGTCCACAGCTGGGCTCGGCAACCTTGCTCCAGACAGCGAATGTTCCAGGGCGTGGGGTGGGACTGCCAGCTCAAACCCAGGATGCCCCACCAACTCTAAATTTCGGATAAATAAGGAAGAATCATTTAGTGTAAGTATGTTCTGAATATTGCATGGAGTATTGCACGGATTATCGGCTATTTCTCTGAAATTCAAATTTAATGAGGCATTCTGAATTTTTATTTGCTCAATCTGGGAAAATTTTTTTATTTGCTAAATTTCCATTTGTGAAACTTGGCAAACCTATTTTCAGGCCACCTACTATCTATGTCTTACAGGTTTTTGGTTTTACAACCCTTTAAAATGTAAAAAAAAATTCTTGGCTCAAATGGGGGGACACATACACCCACAGAGACCCCTGGTTTAAAGCACCCTGTGGCACACAGTAGGTCTAGATAACTCAGCCTTCCAGCTTCAGCCATGTGTTACCTCCTCCTGGAAGCCTTCCGGGACTGCCCACTCCCCAAACGTCCCTCTTCCAAGTTCTGCTCATACTTCCTTCCCAGCACGTATCATGGGAACCGAAACTGCTGTCCATTCACTCCCTACTTCTCGAGTGCCTCCTGGGTGTTGGGCACTGGGGAGCAAGCAGACATAGTCCCTGTCTTCATGGAGGTTACAGTCCAGCGAGATGGCAAGACACAAACCCACTCACACAAATATGGGTAAATAATTCCAAAGTGAGGCCAGTTCTCTGCAGCAAAAGAATTTGGTTCCATGAGAACAAATAATAAAGAAACTAGACCTGACAGGGTAGGGGGAAGGTCAGGGAGGGCTTCCTGGAGGTGGTGATGGCTCAAGCTCTGAAGAACAAGTAGAGATGTATTCTCTGAGCCTCAGTTTCTCCAACTCTAAAGCAGAGGGGAAAATATACTCCTTTGTCACTAACCCCGCAGAGACACTTTGTAGCCCAAGGGAAGGAACAGATGTAAGGGGACAGGGGACAGGGAAAGCTCTCTATGGAAAGCGCCCCAAGGCCTTAATGCTTTAATTTACTTGCACGCAGGAGGTGAGAGTTGGGAGGGGCTGGGCTAGGGACTTTAGGAAGTTCCAAAGCAGGATCAGACTTTGGGTGGGGGGAGGGGTGGTGTCACCACGCAAGCTGTGACTGTTTCCATGGTGCGGCCCAACCTTCCTTCTCTGCTCACTCCTGTCCCTCCCCACACCCTGAGCTCCGGTCCCACGCGCCAGTCCTTCCTTCGGTGCGACCCACGTGATGCCTACCTCCTGGCCCTTGCTCCTGCAGTTCCCTCCGTCCCTCTCTGTCACCAGCTCTGGAAAAATCTCCCAGTCCCCAAGGGCCAAGTCGCATGTGCCTGTCCTCAGTCCCTCCTGGGCCCCTCACTTCCCCCTCTCTTCCCAGCCCCTGGAGGGATGCCTGCCGCGCGCTCGTTCAGTTCTGGGAGCAGACTTCCAGAATTCCAGTTCCAGCTCTTGCATGCGTCGCTTTGGGCAAACCATGTCCCTTCTCTGGCCTCAGCTTTCCCGTCAGTGAAATGGGTGATAGTAGTATCTGCCTCACAGGTGTAAAATAATATAGTTAAAGCATTTAACACAGCAGCTCTGCACAGCCAGTGCTTTGGACATTTGCTTTAAGTATTAATAGCCAGTATTCATTTATAAAGTGTCCACTGTGTGCCTGACACTATGCTTAGGGGGTGATCTTACCTAATCCTCATGGTAATTCAGTGAGATGGGTACAATTAGCTCTTCCATTTTACAGATGAGAAAACTGAGTCTCACTCGGGTAAACTGACTTGGGAATGGCAGGGCGGGATTGAAACCCAGCTCTCTCTGTCCTGCACCAGGCCTGGCACATGGCAAGCTCTTGACACACATGAGCCCAGAGATTCACAACAACTATAGATGTCGCTGTTATTATTCTCATTTGCCCACTGAGGCAGCAGACCTGGGAGAGGCAAAGACGATCAGGCTTGGGAGGAGCCAGGGTCCAGTGGCACCTGCCAGCTCCACCCCTGCCCTTGCCACCGTTTTCAAAAGTTCATCTCTTTCTGCACCCCTGGCACCTTCTCTCTGCCACCAGTCTGTTCCCGAGGGGGAATCACAGTTCACAAGGAACAAAAAGAAACATCCAACCTCGAGTGCCTATCACCCTGTGAAAGAAGCCCATCTGCAAAGGCTGATCACTGCATGGCTCCAACTATAGAACATTCTGGAAAAGGCAAAAAGACAGTAGGAAGGTCAGTGGCTGCCAGGGGGTGGGGGGAGGGGAGGCGCATGGGATTTTTGTGGCCATGAGAACACTCAGCGTGAGTGACCCTGCAACGGAGGATCACGCATCTGTCCAGGCCCACAGAGTGCACGAGACCACAAGTGAACCCCAACGTAGCCCGGGGACTCCGGGGGACGATGATGTGTCAGTGTGGATGGTCACTGGCAGCAAGGGGCCCACTCTCAGGGGATGTTGGCGGTGGGGCGCTGTGCGTGCAGGGGCAGGGGTGTCTGGGGGATCTTTGCACCCTCGCTCCATTTCGCTGCAAACCTAAAAGTCCACCAAAAAAAATTAAAAAAGGAAAGAAAAAAAAAAAAGAAATGCCCTTTCGTCACCCTGCCACTAACGGAGGGTATTGGCGGGGACCTTCCAGAGAACAGGCGCTCAGCAGACGCCCCCTTCCACACAGCCCCGCCCTGCCATCAGCCCAGCGCAACCTGCAACGGGCGTTGGGGCGCTGGTGCCTTGGTGGAGAAGGTGCCTGGCAGTGCCAGCTCTGGCCACCTCTGCAGGGGGCCGCTCCAGGAACACTCCGGGTTACAGGTCCCGTCTGGCTCTGACCTGCTGTCCATCTTTCTTCCTCACGCCTGCTCTCTGGCCCTTGTCCAATGCTGCAAGCTCCTCTCTGCCCCGGTGTCTTTGTTCCTGCCACCCAGCTGTCTGCCCAGGTGTCAGCTCAAATGCCACCTCCTCAGAGAGGCCCGCCCTGACTGCCCAGGTAAACTGCTGCCTGTCCCAGCCTCTCTCTCGCCACCCCCCCACCCTTGCTCTCTCATCCATTTCTGCATTAATCATACTTCTTCATCTGTTCACTGTTCACCACCTGCCTTCCGCCTCTCGATGGCCAGCTTCGAGCAGGAAGGGCTGTCACCGGTCGTGCTCACGGCCGTCTCCCCGGCGCCCACCAAAGAGCCCAGCACAGAGCAGGAGCTCGGCCAACGCTGGCGAATGGATCAAAGCTCCCTTTTTTGGACTCTTTCTCACCTGCAGTTCCAGGACAGACCTGTCCCACCCTCCTGCCCACGCCCTTCTACTCTTCCTGTCACCTGGCGCAGATAAGGAAAGCGAAGCCCCAAGAGGAGGCGTCCTGCAGCCCTGCCATGGCAGGGGCGCGAGTGGGGAGGGGAGGGGATGGAAATGATAAAGTGGTGGCCGGCGGATCTCCAGAGCGTTAGGGAAATGCTTCCTGCGGTCCCCGCCCCCCCTTAGCCTGCTGGGGGGGGTTCTAGGAAACGCAAACGCCTCTAGCTCCGCTGCTGCTGGCCTGGCCCCAGTTAATGGTTTACCGGGTGGCTATAAATAGGCGCCAGGCATTGTTCCCTGACAGCCTGGGCACCAGCCAACCTGCCACAACCTGGAACGACGAGGGGCGTTCTGGGGCTGGGCTTGGGCTTCCTACAAACGGGCCTCCCCTGCTGCCCTGCCCAGCTTCCTCAGACACCCCTGGCAAGAAGGCTCCCCCAGTGCCCGATTCTGGAGCATTCCCCTGGGGGTGTCTGGGCACAGAAGCGCAGC
Source organism: Mirza zaza (assembly GCA_008750895.1). Lineage (NCBI taxonomy): Eukaryota > Metazoa > Chordata > Mammalia > Primates > Cheirogaleidae > Mirza > Mirza zaza. The sequence continues at coordinate 312,783 of VSMD01124104.1, forward strand.
TCCACACCCGTGCAGGGCCAGCGATGGAGTGGGAGGAGCATGGAAGACACGCCCCTGCCAAAGTGGGAGGAGCATGGAAGACACGCCCCCGCCAAAGTGGGAGGAGCATGGAAGACACGCCCCCGCCAAAGTGGGGGGAGCATGGAAGACACGCCCCCGCCGGAGTGGGAGGAGCATAGAAGACACGCCCCCGCCGGAGTGGGAGGGGCTAGGAAGACACGCCCCCGCCACGTTCCAGGCTCCCAGCCCTCGCCCTGGCCACCAGCCAGCTGTCTCCAGACCACTGCGTGCGGCCGGACCCCCGTGGCAACACGCCTGGTCCCCGCAGCCCCAAGGGCCTCCTGAGAGAGGAAGATGCACGCAGACTCCGGCACACGCCCAGCCTCTGGACAGCTGCCCAAACTTGGGTCGGGGAGGGGTCTGGGCAGCTGGGGAAAAATAAGAAAAAAAAAATTCCCAGGTGGCTGCTTAAAACACGCAGGGAAACCAGAAAATGGACTAACCACTTCCCACTGACCTTAGAAGGAAAAGCAGTCCATTATAGTGTCCAAGGGCAGCTTCAAATCCTGTCTGCACCTCTCGCCAAGCTGTGCAACCTTGTGCAACTCGCTACACTTCTCTGTGCTTCAATTTACAGTACTTATCTGTAAATTGGGATAATAAATAGAACTTACCCTCCCAAGGTTGTTTTGTGTTTTGTTTTGTTTTTCTGACATTAAATACAGTAATGCATATAAAGCACATAGCATAAAGTCTAGGGCGTGATAGAACTTTCTGGAAATGCTCTACACCTGTGCTGTCCCGCATCGTATCACTAGCCATATATGGGCTCCTGAGCACTTGAAATGTGGCCAGTAGGGTTGAGACATTGCATTTTAAATTCAGTTTAATTGAAATGTAAATAGGCACGTGACTAGAGGCTAACATATCAGACAGGGCAGGTCTAGGATCTGGTGGGTGCCCACGAAATGCCAATTGTGGTTATTACCTAAGGAGGGGCTGTTAATATGGTGATTAGAAAGCTCACTGGTTTGGAAATCAGGAGGCACTAGTCCATTTCTGAGCATGCCGAGGACAGGAAGCTTATCGCGCTCATCTCTGCAACACGTCATTTTGCAGCGTGTCACACACTGCATGTTCGCGTCTCTCCCAAGATCCACAAGTTGAAATTCTAACGGCCAAGAGCGACGGTGTTAGGAGGTGGGCCTTGGGCAGGCAATGAAGTCGTGAGGGTGGAGCCCTCTTGAGCGGGCTCAGGGCCCTTAGGAAAGGCACCCCGAGGACTCGTGTCGCCCGCTTTCCACCACGCGAGGACGCAGTGAGAAGTCAGCAGTCTGCGGCTGGTCGTGCTTTGGCACCCTGACCTGCGACTTCCGGCCACCAGAACTGTGAGAGATGACTTTCTGATGTTTAAAAAGCCACTCGCGCTTGGTCCTCGGTTATGCACAGACTAAGACACGGGCTGATCCTGAACCACGTCCGGGCACTTGGGGTGTGGCCCCTTAGAGGTACTGATGCAAGCTCAGGGTCCTCTCTCTGCTTGGAAAGCACAGGGTGCTGGCACGATTTCCAGGGTTGGCACATCCCTAGGATGGAAGTCCTCGAGCCAGCAGACACCGGCCACACAGTACGTCCCCAGGCAGCACGTGGGACATGGACAGGCACAGGGCCCAGGAGAGGACACCTCCGCTGTTAGAGCCTGAGCTCCAGAGGCAGGTGCCTCGCCCTTGGGTGTGGACATCTGTTGTTTGTCTGCCTGGATTCCTTCTCCCTGTCTGGTCATTTCACCTTGACTGTCCTCTGGTGCCCCTTCCTCACTCCCACAGGGCTGGCTCCACCCCTCGCCCCTCCAGGCTTGACCAATCAGAGCAATCCAACCTGCTGTGATTGGCACAAAAGCAGCATGTGACCCAGGCTGGGCCAGCGAGACCTAATCCTAAGACTTTTTGCTAGAACCATTAGGAAGGGGAAGCTTTCTTTTTTGCTGTGATGCCAAGCTGGCAGATTGTGCCCCAAGAGCTGCTGGGCAACGCTCTCCCTCCCCACAGAGAGAGGCCAAGCAGACACACAATGCAGAGGAAGGCAGTGCAGAGCTGGAGAGAGAGTGTCCCGATGACATCATTGGAACCCCTGGATACAGCTTTACCTGAAAGGGGATCACCCCAAACTTCCCAAACACTTGAACCCAGAAACCCATTTTTAAGCCTCTCCTTCCCTTTCACTTTATGTTTACATATTTATTTATCGCTCTAGCTAGCTTTATTAGGGTTTATCCAACTTGAAATGGGGTGGAGGATGGAGTTAAATGAAACACCTTGCTCTGCTGCTTCTCAGCTGTGTGACCTTGGTTCAGTTTCTTAGCCTCTCTGAGCTTTAATTTCCTTGTCTGTAAAGAGGAGTTGCTATTGCGACTGCTCTACTGGAAGATTGCTTTGTGGATTAAATGAGATAAAGCAAAGCACTTAGTGAAATGTTTGGTAAGTGGCAGCTGCTATAACTCTAATTTACAAATTAAGAGTAATTTACTAAATAGCAATTATTAAAAAGGAATTCATTCAATGCCCCCAATATTACCAATCTCTTAATTCTTGGGGCCTCAGTTATCTGATTTTTATTTTATTTAAAAAAATTTTTTTTGAGACAGCATCTCACACTATTGCCTGGGCTAGAATGCAGTAGCATCATCATAGTTCACTGCAACCTCCAACTCCTGGGCTCAAGCGATCCTCCTGCCTCAGCCTCCCAAGTAGCTGGGACTACAGGCACATGTCACCACGCCCAGCTAATTTTTTAAAATTTTTTTTAGAGACAAGAGTCTCACTATGTTGATCAGGCTGGTCTCCAACTTCTGGCCTCGAGCCATCCTCCTGTCTCAGCCTCCCAAAGTGCTAGGATCACAGGCGTGAGCCACCGTGACTGGCCAGTTATCTGATTTTCAGATGGGGCTTTGCTACGAAAGGAACAGTTGTGCTCCTTTATAAACCACCCAGGATCTGAGTTCCTGCAAAATTGTGAAAATAAAAAAAAAAAAGCACAAAAATCTACTCATCTCCCATCTTCTCATATCAATAAAAGAAAAAAAAAATACACCATTCCCCCATCTAGGTTTAGCACTCTTAGCCCCCTTGCCCGGGGTGCACGGCCACCACGCGGCAAGGCCAGGGACTCACCAGGGACCCTGGCCTCCTCGGCTGAAGGACTGTGTCTATGGAACCGATAGACAACCAGACCCAGAGGGAAAACCCAGCTGCCCACCCCAGGGCGGCAACACAGCCAGTCAAGCCCAGGGCTTACCCAGCGACAGCAAGATCCCAGGCTGAGAGCCTCTGCAAGCCCAGATGTGACCAGGAAGGGCAGCCAAGTGTTCTTCTGTGCCCGAGTCCCGCTTGCTCCCCAAAAGGTGAGCCAAGCCCTGTGCCCGGCCCCTCCATAAATACTGCAGGCTGCCTGGCAGTGACTCCGCACAGACGGTGCCCTCGCCGTGCGACACACGGGGAAACTAAAGTCAGAGAGAGTCACGCAGCTACTAAACGGCAGAGTCACCGTTCGAACCTGGTGCTGTCTGGTTCCAAAGCTGGACCCCACTCCACACCCTTAGCAGAGCTTGCAGCCACGTGTGGGGTGTTGGTTCTAGCTCCAGAGTAAGGCAGAGCAGGATTTTGGAGCCAGACCCCCCAGGGCTGTACCACTGACAATCTCGGTGGCCTTAGGCAAGTTACCTGCCATCCCTGTGCCTTGATTTCCTTGTCCGTAGGAGAGGGTGTTTTATTCACTTCATGGGTCATCAGGATAATTAAATAAGGTCATTTATACGAAATGCTCAGTATATGCTGATTTTTTTTAAATCGTTATCCCATTAGGATGGTTTTAGTTGAGCCCCGGTTTTTCTTGAGTCCACTGAAGGTTCCCATAAGGTCGTGTCAGCTACTGAGCTTTAACAAGGCTTACACACAGACTTGGCAAATTCACAGTAGGCAAAACACGGAAGACTGAGCTCTCAGACAGTGTTGCTGGCCAAACTAGACGAGTGGAAGTTCTTAGAATCCTGGAGCTGTCCAACCTCGTCCACTTAGAAAGCAGGAAAATGAGCTAAGTAACCTGCTGGAAGCCACAGAGATTGTTAGGGGCAGAACTGTAACAAGGACTCAGGTGTCCTCACTTCCCGTCCTGGGTTCTGCAGCCAGCAACCGTGTGTGGGTGCCTGGGGTCACGAAAATGCCCCTTCCTACCTGCTAGCCAGCAGCAAATGCTGCCACCAGCTCCTGCAGCACCTCACGAGGTCGCCGGGGCAGACTCAGCCAGACAGTACAAGAGACACAGTCAAGCAAGAGAGTTGGGGTCCCTCCTGCCACCCTTGCCACGTCGAACCAGGGTGCCCAAGCCTGCCACAGACACCCATCACCCCCAAAAGCTCCCAGATGTCTGATTGCCAGAGACTTGAAAATACGTCAAAAGGAAGGGGGTGGGGAGGGAGGGAGGGAGGTAGTTTTCTTCTATGAGCTGGCAGAAAAAAACGTCCATCCTAGTCCTTGCTATCAGCTGAAATTTCTAGAAGGAGAGCTCTCAGCAAAACCTTCCCTTGCTCATAAATCTTCTATAGCTCCCCGCTATCTGCTGTGGCAAGTCTAAATGCTGCAGCCTGGCATGCAAAGCCCTGCACAAACAGGGACGAATACATGTTCCCTGCCCCATCTCCTTCCCTGACACAGTCCTCACCCCAAGCCGTGTCTCCGGGGTCTCGTCTGAAGCTCCTACTCCCCACCACTGCCCTCTCTAAGCCAGGGGCATCGGCCACCCCCGAGATGCCGGCCAGGTTTGAACCCTGCCTTCTCCATGGACCGACTGCATGGCCTTAAAGTGACATGTGTGGCTCTCTGCACCTCCAGTCCCTTGTCTGTCGAGGCAAGGGGCTGACGCCTGCCCTCGTAGTGCCGACGTGAGGAGCAGAGGCGACAGCGCTTGGGAAGCACTTGGCTCAGTGCCCAGCACAGAGAAAACCCTCCACGAACAGGTATGAATCACTCTCTCCTATGGCCCAAGCCCATTTTACAGGTAAGAAACAGAGGCATTCTAAGGAAGTTTGCCCCAAATGACATGGCTAAGGAGCCACTTCCCCCCGCTGTCCCCCTGGACCTCCAGTATGCACCCCAGTCTTAAAGCAGCAAGAGCGAGTTGTCCACTAATAGGATGTCCTCCTCGGGCCAGCCTGGAGAGACGAAGGGCACGGTGGGCACACACAGGGACCTCGGGGCCAGGATGGAGCAGGTCTCCCAGCCGTAAGTGTCGGCATTCCGGGCCGGATGCGTATTTGCGGTGGCAGTGGTGGGGCGCAGGGTGGGGGGGGTGTCTTGCGCATTGCAATGGGAGCAGCATCCCTGGCCTCCTCCCAGGAGATGCCGGTAGCAGCTCCGGGTGTGATGTTTGACAGCCAAACATGTTTCCAGACATCGCCAAATGTCCCCCAGAGCAGGGCTGACCGCTTTAGCAATACATACTTACACTGAAAACCTACTCACTGTTTAGCTGAAAGTCAAATTTCATGGGGTGACCTGTATGTGATCTTGCCAGCCTAGGGGTGGAAGACAAAACTGTCCCCCTCATTAAAAACCGCTGGGTTGCAGTAAAACCATGGAGTCTCCATAGTAACATCAATTGCTTTCCCTAATCTTCCCCCAATTTTCTTGGCATGCCCTGCCCTTGTCTCCCATCCTATCGCCCCCAACCCAGAGGCTGGGAGGCTGAGAGGCTGGGAGGCTGGGAGGCTGGGTTCCCCAAACTCACTTTGCTCAGCATCTGTGCTGAAGGACGCATAACCAATGCCCTTCCCCGAGCTCCTGCGTGCCCAGCTAGGCGCAGCTTCCCCCGCAGGCCCTACCCCTGCGTCTCCCTGCCTCCCTCCTGGGGCCTCATCAGCTGCCCACCGTCCCCTACCTTCTCCCCTCCAATTAAGAGGCCTCCTAGGCCCAGCCCTGGAGGCAAGAAAACAAGACAGTTAGTCACTTTGCTTCTGTTATCAACTGGCATCACGTGGCTGGCTCCCTTAATGGCAGTTGTCATGGCAACAGGGAAGCCAGTCCCTGCTCTCTCGCTCCAGGAACCAAAACAAAATTAAGGGGTGGCGTTGGGAGGGGAGAGCGAGCCAGGAAGGAGCCAGGATAGAGCTGGTTGGATTTAACTGGAGGAAACCATGCTGAAGACACCCTGTCTCCAGCTTTCTCTTGGTGGCACTGGCGAGAGAGAGAGAGAGAGAGAGAGAGAGAGAGACAGAGAGAGAGAGAGAGAGAGAGAGAGAGACAGAGAGAGAAATAATATGCCTGCCCTGAAGAAGCTCAGGCTAACATCAGGAGTGTTTCTGCATGGCTTATCCTGCCAGCCGAGTCATTGTCATCCCTGCTATGAGGAGACTGTCTCCTCTCCCTGTTCCCCACGTCCTCCCCATTTCTCTTCTTTGGTTTTAGGGTGAGACCACGAGCTCTGCCTCCTCTGCAGCTGCACTTTCTCCTCCCTCTCTGCTCCAGCCACTTCGATTCCTCCAAGTTCACAGTGTTCTGTCCGGCCACAAAGCCCCCGAGATCCGGATGCCTCTGCCTGTCCCCTGACCTCCCCCATCCCATCACACCCTCGCCTACTCATCTTTCACATACCTTCCCAACCACCGTGTCCTGGGCCCCCCCACGGTCACTTCTCCCTGTTTTGCGTTCTTGTGGCACCTGGTACCTCCCCCCAGACCCCCGTGCACAGTGTGCGATTCTGCTTGTAATCGGGACTGCGTCTCTGTTGGGGTCTCTCCCCGCCGCTGCAATGTCAGCCCCAGGAGGGCAGTGATGGGCCCGTCGTGTTCACTGCTGTCTCCGCAGAACCCAGCCCGGTGTCTGACACACAACCTCAGTACACAAATGCATCTGGGACTTGCACCCAGCTCTGGGTGAGCCCATAGCGCCTTCCTGGCCTGCCTCATGGGTGGGTGCTGGGTCCTCCTGGCTCTTTCCCGGGTCAGCACTGGACAGAGTTTCCAGCCCCGGGTGGCTGCAGTGGTCAGATGAAGCTTGCAGAGGTGCCCTCTTTATCTAGAGAAGTTGACTGTTGACGCACCCCTTCTAGAAAGAAGGCGAGAGGTGTCTCTGGGCGAGGCTGTGTCAGGCACAGATGTGGCTCCTCTGAACCCAGAGGGTGGGGAGAGGGAAGACACGATTTGACTCTCAGATTTCTAGCAAAGAACTTTCTTTCTCTTCCATTCAACCAGAGACTGGCTCTCTGACAGTCTAGGGAGATGCTCCCTAAAGAAGTGAGTAAAGGAAGGAAAGGACGGGGAGGTCTGCTTTGGGGCGCATGGGACAGTCACCATGCTATACAGGGGGCTCAAAGACAGAAGACTGGAACCTGGAACCTGTTCGCCCTCACTGGTTCTGTGCCCTTGGAACATGACTCACGCTCTCCGGGCCATGGTATTCTCATCCGCACAATGGAAATGATGCCACCCACACACCCCCCAGTGAGGCGTTGTGCAGCTGCGGGCGGGCACATCTGTGGCATGGGAGGGTAAGAGCTCGTCAGACAGACCTGGGGGTTAAGTCCAGACTCTGCCCCTTCTCAGCTGGGTGTTCTTAGGCAAGTTGCTCCTCTTCTCTGAGCTGTCCCAGAACCCAAACTAGAATGACACGGACTGGGCCTCAAAAGGCATAGGGATAAATGCATCTTTCTGCAAATGGGGAAACTGAGTCATAGATGGGGGAGGGACTGGTGCAGGGCAGGGAGGGAGCTGGGAGCAGGACCTCAGCCCAAGCCCTCCCCAGACACCTGGCTGATGCTCTTTTCTGTCCCCAGTCCCCTTGCCAATTGCACCAGCCCACCATTTCCTTAAAAACAAACCCAGCCTAGGCAAAGACATCTGGGAAGCACATATTACACCTAGGTCTGGTGACACCGAGAGCAACAGCACAGCAGGTTTTTAACCTAAAGGCTTTTGTGGATCCGCATACACCCCTGCCCTGAAATGGTCATGAGAATGTTGTGGGTCTGTGTGTTTTGTTGGAACAGAGCTGCCTTCAGTTTCATCACAAGGGTCTCTACAAGGGCTGTGCTGAAAACTTCTGGGCCTTTCTGAGGGATCCTATATATCTGGCACGTCTCCTTATTTGCAAACACTGGAATGTTCAATCAGCTCTAGAGCGGATCCTTTAAACAAAACAGGACATGCCACACACAGAGACATACACACACAGACACACACCCACATCCCTGAAGAGGGAGGGACAGCAACAGGTTCTGGCCTCGAGGCTGCCCTGGGTGGCTGTCTGCCACTGTGCAGGGAGGGGCTCCTTGGTGGCGCTGGGCGCTGCCACCGCAGCCGACATTCCCAACACACGTGTGCACACACACACACATGCACACACACAAGCACAGAGAACCAGAACCGGGACCAGGCCAGCCCACAAGGCCTGCAGCCACACAAGGTCTTGGGCTCCGGAGCCATGAGGTCGGGAGGTGACAAAGATGAGGCAGCAAAGGGGTCCCAGGCTGACATGGAGAGGGCAACCCACACACACACGCAGCCACAGCCTTAGTCATTCACAGACTCATGCATCACACGTTACACACCCACTCAAGGCACACACGCACACGGTCACAGCCTCGCTCATTCACACTGACTCACGCGTCACACAAATACACACGCACAGACCCATACTCGCGCAAACAGATCCACACGCAGCCGTACGCACGGTCCACAGGGACACGCAGATAGCTCCAGACAGATGCACGCTCTCACACACGCTCACGGCCACGATCCTCACCCACACAGCTGTGCGCGTGCGCGTACACACACACACACACACACACACACACACACACACGGTCCAGACATCCAAATCCCACCCCGGCCCCCACCGCTAGAAACTACCCCCGCTACCCGGCCCTGGGAGGTCATCGGCTATGAGCCCTAGAGGCTACACCGGGTCCCCATCTGGCCCCCGGGCTGGGCGCGGGCAGAGGGGCAGCTCCATCGAGCCTGTCCGATTCTCGCCCCTCGCGTGTAGGGTGGGGCGACGAGGTGGGGGGACCCTGACTCCCAGGGGAGCAGGCCGCTGCCCGGGGACTCTCGCGGAGGAGTCTCCTGGCTCCTGGTGGCTCCAAGGGCTGAGAACTTGGGGCGGGGAAGGGAGGCTTCAGTTTCGCACATAGAACCTGTCCTTTGTCCTGAAGTCCGGTCCCCTTGGTCCCCTTCCGCAGACGGCTCCGTCCGCGCCCCTCCCCCAGCCTGCCCCGAGCGCCTGGCCGCGACGCACCCACCTGCTCCTCCGCCGGAGGGGCCCTACGGGCACCCCCAGGTATGCCCGCACCTGCACGCGCCCGCACGCAGCTTCCGGACCTCCGGAGCCCCCACACCTGACCCCCGCCCCCCGCATGCCCCCAGCCCCGCGGGAGGTCAAGCCCACCCAGGTGAGCCCCGCTCCTGAGGTGGCCGTCCCCGCCGCCGGGCGCCGCCCCTCCGCGAAGACTCTCCTCCCCGCGCGGCTGCGGCTGTCCCCGCCACCGGGGTCGCGCCGGGCGCCCCCGCCCCGCCACCTACCTCCTTCTTGACGGTGCGCAGCAGCCTCTGCCGGGTCTCCGCCTCTGGGGGACGAGACGGGGAGCGGCGGGTCAGCCACAGGGAGGGACCCGGGGCCCGGGGCCGCCCGCCCGCCGCCCCCGCCCGCGCCCGCGCCCCTACCCGCGGGCACCGAAGCCATGGCTCAGCGCGCGGCGACCCGGTCCCCGGCGGCGGCGGCGGCGGCGGCTGCGGCTCTGGCCTGGGCGCTGCTGCTGCAGCCTCGGCGGGGCGGGGCCGCGCGCGAGTGACGGCCGGGGCCGCCCGACGTCAGGGCCCGCCGCGGTCGCCCCGCCCTCCGGAAAGCCGCGGCGGGCCGCCAGGGTCGCCCGCGCCCGCCCCGGGGTCCTCCGCGCAGGACGCACGCCCAGCGCCCGGGCCTCCGGAGGGGCCCCCGCCCTGCATGCCGGACGCCCCGCGTCCCACCCTCTTACACGGGGCGGGGACGGGGAGTCTCCTGTGTACTGACCATCTGCTATCAGCATGCGCCGGGCTGGGGGAGATGGCAGGAGATGGTGGGGTTGCGATTCATATTCTCCGAGCCTCAGTTTTCGCCTCTTTAAAATGGGTGTAATATGGTATAAAATGGGTATCCTGGGTCTCAGAGTGATCTGAGCCGTAAATGAGATATTCACTGTAAAACGCTTAACGCAGACCGGGGAATAAAGGGCCAGTGACCGTAAATGGTAGCTGCGGCTGCTGTTATTGTTGTTGTTGTTCAAGGTCTTCCAAGATATGCTGGCTCTCTGTCCAGGAGAGGCGAGGACTTCAGTGTCCCTCTACCCCATGTGAAGGTCACTGAGGGTGTGGGGGCCTCCCAGGAGTCAGCCCACAACAGGTGGCACCCGTCAGCCAGGCTCTCCAGGGCTGGGCAGGCAGTGGGCTCTGCAGGACGAAGGCATGTTTCACCAAGAGCACCCTGCCTTCCAAGTCCCTGAATCTTTCCACCCAGGATGCAACTCAGGTCAACAAACATTTATTGAGCATCTACTATGTTCCAGGTAGCTGTGCTGGAAATTTCTAAGTGAACAAGACAGACAAAAAGCCCTGCCCTCCTGGAGCTTAGGAGGCAGACGGCAAAATAAGTCAAGGAATGATATAGTGTGTTGGAAGGTTCTGGAGAAAAATAAAGTTAGGCAAAAGAGACAGGGAGGGCAGATGGGTGGGGTATGTATTCTGATATAGAATGGTTGAAGGAAGGCCCTACTGAGCGGGTGACATTCGAGCAATGGGGAAAAGGAGTAGATGGTGGGGATTTCTGGAGGAAATTCAGACAAAGGGGAGAGCAAGTGCAAAGGCCCTGGAGTGGGAGTGTGTCCACCGAGGGTGACAAATAGCAAGGAGACCAGCGTCGCTGGAGTAGCAGGAGCAAGGGGGGGTGGGAGAGAGATGGTGGGCCACAATCCTGTAGGGCCTCGAAGGTCCCTCTAAGGATTTGCAATGCCTTTTAGGGCCCCCCAGTATTCAATTGTCCCTTCATAAGGACTGGGGGACAGCTCAGAGTGTGCCCTCTCCATGCAGAGGTGGGTCCAGGTCCCCCTCCTTTCCACTGCTAAGTGTCAGGGGTCTTGGGCCGTAAGCCACAGAAGCCAACTCTGGCTCCCTTGGGCAAAAGGAAATAGACAGGAAACACAATGTGTGTTTCCGGAATCCACGGGAGCACGGAGAACTGGGAAATGGGATGAAACCAAGGCAGCTCTAGAGTGCCAGAAAGGGGGACCCTTGGGATCATTCACCTGGTGGAGACCGTGTGGCTGGGGCGCCACCACTCAGGTGAGAGGAACACCATCTGTTTAAGGTTCTTGTTCCAGGGAGGAGCATCCGACTGGCCTGAATTGGGGCACACACCCGCCCCTTGGCTAGGGGAGGGGGTTCTCGATCACAATCCCACCGTCTCCGGTGAGGGCGGAGACAGTCCCCCAGGAGACTGGAGAATGGGGAATGGTTGCTTGGCATAAACAAGATAATATATGAAGGACCTACTAGGTGCCCGTCACTGTACTGAGTAAGGGCTTTGGGCCTTGCTTTCGTGATCTTACTGAAGGCCACCTGCTGCAGCCTGACCCCCAACCCTATGCTACCATATCACAGATGAAGAAAGCCAAACCCAGACAAGGTTTCGGCTAAGTTCTTACAGCGAGTGGGTGGCAGCCGGAATTCTGAGCTTGAGGCCGAAGCGATCGATCCAATGGCTCTCCTCCTCGGCTGCACCCTTAAGTTAACTTGGGGAACTTTAGAAAAAGGTAGGATGTCTATCTACCTCACTTCTAGGGAACCGATTTTTGAAACCCGTGGTTTTCCTTTCTGTGCCAAGCACCAAGCCTGGAAAGCCGATCCCTGCCAGTCTTTCCTTGAAAACCTGGAGCTTTTCCTTCAAGATAAAAGGCATTTGGCTCACTAGCAACAGGAAGATGGGCGTGGCGGAAACCAGGGGATTGCCCCGGTTCTGAATTCGGATCTTCTGCTGCAGTGGGAACACTCACCACTAGGGCACCATCAGCTAAGATCGGCTTGGGAAGAGGTGGACCCTCCATGGGGCCAGAGCAGGTAAACTTACCTGGGTCCCGAAGCCTTCCCCAGGGTCTGGGAATCCCATCACCTGGCCCATGCTACCCAGGCTACACCGCGTACCTCCCCGCTGACCAATGGTGCGGCAGCTGGTAAGAGAAGCTTCTTCCTCCATGGATGTCCAGCTTTGTGCTCAGCATAAATAAATGCTTAAAAAGCCCACTCTTACAGAGGAGCAAACACTGAAGAATGAATGAATTTGGACCTTAGTGGCGATCCGTTAATGACAGACACAATCAATGCATAACCTCACAATTCCTAACGTAATGATCACGTTAATAACAGCTACAGTTTGTTGACCACTTAAGGTGTCTGACACTGTGCTATGAACCTCACATATATTATCTCGTTTAATTCACTAGTCAACCCCGTGATGTAGGTTTCTCCCAGCATCTGCATTTTATAGCGGAGGCTCAAAGAAATTAGCTTGGCCAAACACGTGTAGTTAGACAGTACTAGAGGCTAGATTCAGGCCAAGGCACTCTTAACCAACTTAGTATACTCAGAAATCCTATTTAGCATATTTAGCATTGTGTTGCATGCTCTATGCTAAATCCTATTTAGCATTGTGTTGCATGCTCTGGGCAACAGATGCTCCTTGTTGCTATGGTGCTTAATTGTATGCGTCTACTTGACTGGGTCAAATATTATTCCGGGTGTGTCTAGGATGGTGTTTTTGGATGAGATTAGCATTTGAGTCTAGGGACTGGGTGCAGCCGATTGCCACCTCTGGTGCGGTGGGCCTCATTCAATCAATGGAAGACTTGAATAGAATAAAGAAGGCTGATGAGAGGGAACTACTCTTGCCTGACTGCTTGTGCTAGGACATCAGCCTTTTCCTGCCTTCTGCCTCGAATTGAAACCTTGGCTCTTCCTGGGTCTCGGGCCAGCATAAGTCCTCCTGGGTCTTCAGCATCCTGATTGCAAGTCGTGGGACTTCTCAGCCTGAGTAACTGTAGGAGCAAATTCCTTATAATGCATCTCTTTATATATATGCATATATACGCATACATACGTGTGTGTGTGTACACACATATACTTCTTATTGGTTCTGTTTCCCTGGAGAACCGTGACTAATGCAGTTGTCACTTTAATATCCCTTCCCTTTCCCCTCTTCCTAATGAAACTGAATTTGTCCAGGTATCTATCCTCCTCCCCTCGGCCACCTGTCTTGGAGGAGGCGTTCCCTTTCCCAGCCTGGGTAGGTCCTGATTGGTCTAAGCCAATCACAGCCCTCCTGTTTCTGTTGTCAGTGATTGGTTTAGACGTGAGCATGTGACATGGTTCTGGCCAATGAGACACAGGAGGAGTCTGTTGGTGCCTTCTGGGAATGATGTTTCTACTTTTAGAGAGACCCATTGAACATACAGCCCCACTTCTCTCAGCCTTGGCATTATATGTGCTGCCACCATGTGACAGCCTGAGATCATGGGCAAACAGGGAAGTGTAGAGAATTAGGAGAATCATGGAGCAATGGAGCCAGAGAACCTCACCTCTGGTTTTCTCGTTGTTTTGGAAAATACATTTCCTCATTGTGAAGTCATTGAATTAGAGCTTTCTCTTACTTGCAGTTGAAATCCTTTTACTGATACAATTTTTCTATGTCATATAACCATCTGTTTCCATGAATAGAAAAAAAAAATTGACCTGCTTTTCCCTTAAAAAGTGAATGTCTATGTCAATAAATATAGATCTATAGCATCCATTTTCATATCTGCAAGAGGATTTCATAAGTATGGAAGCTTCTTAATTTATACTGTCTTCCTCTATTATTGCATATTTAGATGGATTCATTTTTTTCTATCATGCACAATTTTGTGGAGAGCACACTTAATTTTTCCATAGGATATAATTTCATCAGATGGCACCAGGTTTAAAACTGTAACAGGTAAGGTTTAGAGTAAATGGTGATGCAGCCAAGCATTTTATTAGTTAGTTTGGGGTTCAGACACCACAAATGTGGATAGAGACTCCTCATTTTTAAACTGCACATCACTGTCTGTCCACTGGCATCCATTGACACAGCTGGGGGAAATAGAGAAGTATAGAAGTGTGGGCCTGAAGGAGGGGAGGGGTAGGGAAGAGAATATCCTTCTTATTTCCAAAGAAATTAAAACATTTTCATAGGCTCTTAAAATTATTATGGACCTTAGGCACTGTGCCTACTGTGTCTAATGAATAAGTCACTCATGCATTGATTTATTGGCCAATTGAGGGCATCAGTGACCAAGGCTCTTTGTATCTTATGCCATCATTCATAGTTTGTGGCTTGATGCCTCATGGCTTCAAGATGGCTGCCACAAGTCCAGACCTCACACCCAATATCAGTGCAGGAAGAAAGGAGTGTTAGTTGCGTCTGTTCCTTTTACAGAAAAGCAAAAACAGTCCCAGAGTACCCCAACAGATTTCCCTTTCAATCTTATTGGCCTGAACTGGGTTGCATTGTCACTTTTACTGCAAGAGATGCTTGATGATTGGGTATCTGACAAATGGGAACAAGATTATCCTGATTAGATTTAATCAGTCGTGGTTCAGCAAGTGGGCTGTGCATAAATGGAAATTTGGGGAGCATCCTGAGATCTCTTGCTGGGGCAGGCATCTCGTCCATTAGCACTGGCTCCTATGGGGGTCCTCTGGTGATGCATGAGCGTCAGGCATTGCCCAGGTCCCTGGTGGGAGACAGCACAGAGAAACATCAGCATGGCAGATGGTGAGCGGTGACCATAGCCACAGGTAGGTTGTTGGGACTCCCAGCAAAAGAGCAAGGAGCTTTTTGCAGGATGGGATAGAGATGCTGTGTGAACAGCTGCAGAAAAGAACGTGGTGGGTGGCTGATGATGTGAATGTGACTTCACAGGTCACCAAGACATGGTAACAACTGGGTCGTGGTGAGTAGGGGCTGCAGGCTCTGAGGTTGTAGAAGCCCTGGAGCCAAGGAAGGAAGGTGGGAGGCTCCGGGGGAATTTCAGGAAGATTGGCAGTTTCCTTTGATGGACAGCCCTGGTGGCCAACATGTTCACAAATGAGATGACTTCACCACGACAGATCTCCAAGTCTGAAAACTGAGGGCAAAAAAATTCTTGCTTCCTTCCATAGATAGAAAATCACTGCCAACCTCAACATTTCTCTGCTTGAGGTTCACTTAAACAAGGCTGGGTTGTTTTTTTCTGATTTTTCCCAGGTACATGTCATGCATTCATTCATTCATTCATTCATTCATTTGTTGAGAGCCCACGACGTGCCCAGCACGGGGGTCGCGCGTGCATATGTCACATGAGAGTGTTTCCCATAAAGCTCACATTCGATCTGGGCAAGGGGAGGAGATAGGCAATAAATACGTGAGTGGTGCGGTGGCGAGTGTCCATGGGATGAGAACTCTGAGGAGGTGACATTAGACCTGAGGTTCCGCGCATGGGCAGGAGGCAGTCAGGCCTGCGGAAGCATCTGGGGAGGTGACAGTGTGACTGAGCCATGAATGCAGAGGGCGGCAGCCAGGCCGAGAGCTGGAGGAAGATCGTTCCGGGCACGGGGGAGAACAGGTGCAGAGCCCCCATGGCGGGCATGGACGTGCCTAGACAAAGCAGAGAGGGACGCACTTGTGACCAAAGCACGGGGAGAGCTTAAGAGCCCTCCGGTACAGAATTCCCCAAAGGTAACCAGGAAACTCCTCATTTCCCTCCTACACTCTCCTCCCACATTCTACCCATTAACAACCCTTTTTAAAATTTATTATAGTAATGTTCATATAACATGAAATTCACCATTTTAACAATTTTAAAGTGGACAATTCAGTGGCATTTAGTATATTCACTATGTTGGGCAGCCATCACTGCTGTCTAGTTCTAGAACATTTTCATCACCCCAAAAGGAAACCCTGTCCCCATGAGTCAGTCACTACCATTTCTCCCTCCCCACAACCCCTGGCAATCATTAATTTGCTTTATGTGTCTATGGGTTTGCCTACTCTGGACATCTCTTGGATGTATACCTAGGAGTGGAATGGCTGGGTCATTTGGCAATTTTATGTTTAACATTTGTGGAACCTTCAAACTCTTTCCTGTAGTGACTACATCATTTTGCACTCCTATCAACAACATAGGAGAACTGCAATTTCTCCACATCTTTGCAAAAACATTTTTAAAAATTACTATTATAGTCATCCCAGTGGGCGTGAAGTCATGTCTCATCGTGGTTTTGATTTGCATTTTCCTAATGACTAATGATGTTGAGCATCTTCTCATATGCTTGTGAGCCATTTGCATGTCTTCTTTGAAGAAACATCTACGCAAGGCTTTGGCCCATTTTATAAATTGTCTTTTTGTTGTTGAGTTGTACAAATTCTTTATGCATTCTGGATATTAGACCCTTATTACATATGTGATTCACAAATATTTTCTCTCATTCTGTGGACTGTCTTTTCTCTTTCTTGATAGTGGCCTGTTAATATAGTGTGCAAATGCTTTACATTTTTCTGAGGTTCAATTTATCTATTGTTTCTTTTGTCGCTTTTACTCTTGGTGTCTCTTGGTGTTCTTGGCTAAGAACCCATCGCCAAACCCAAGTTGTGAATATTTACCCTTGTACTTTATTCTAAGAGGTTTATAATTATAGCTCTTATATTTAGGTCTCCAATACATTTGAGTTAATTTTTGTATATGGTGTGAGGAGGGATCCAACTTTGTTTGCATATGGATATCCGGTTGTTCTATTATAGCACCATTTGTTGAAAAGACTGTTGTTTACCCATTGAATGGTCTTGGCAACCTCTAAAAAGTCAATCATAGATGTTTGGGTTTATTTCCGGATTCTCTACTTAGTTGTTAATTTGCTAGACTTATGCCAGTACTGTACTGTTTTAGTTACTGTAGGGAACTATGAATCGCCCAATTTTGATCTTTTCATATTGTTTTGGTTATTTGAAGTCCTTGATATTCCATACAAATTTTAGGATCAGCTTTTCCATTTCTGCAAAAATGGCTGTTAGGATTTTTATAAGGAATTCACTAAATCTGTAGATAGTTTTGGAGATTATTGCCATCTTAGCAATATTAAGTCTTCCAATCCATAAACATGGGATGTCTTTCCGCTTATTTGTATATTCTTTAATTTCTGTCAGTCACATTTTGTAGCTTTTATTGCACACCTTGGTGAAATTTATATTCCCAATCACTTCATTCTTTTTTCTGCTTTTGTAAATGGAATTGTTTTCTTAATTTCCTTTTCTGATTGTTCGTTGCTAGCATATAACCATACTACTGGTTTTAGTATGTTGATCTTATATCTTGCAACCTTGCTAAATTAGTTTACTAGCTTTGGTAGTTTTGTAGGTGTGGATTCTTTAAGAATTTCGATATGTAAGATCGTGTCATCTGCACATATCAAATGTGTGTAGCTTTATTTCTCTATTTCCAATTTGGATGTCTTTTATTACTTTTTAAAAATATAATGTTTAATTGGCATGGCTAGAACTTCCAGCACAAGGCTGAATAGAAGTGGTGAAAACAAGCATCCTTGTTTTGTTTCCGATTGTAGGGGAGGGCTTTTGTTTGTTTTTGTTTTGTTTTTAACTGAAGCCAATACCGCGAGACAGGGGAGGACTTTTAATCTTTCAACATGGAGTATAATTTGGCAAGCCTTGCGGGCATTGAACCCTTCCACTTGCCTCTACTCCCACTCCCACCCAGCAGCCCATATCACCACCTCTTACCTGGACAACCACCCCAACCTTCTGAAGTAGGTCTCCACGCGTCCCCCCATCCTGAAACTGCTTCTGCCAGTTCCTGCGCATTCACCATTCACCATTTTAACAATTTTAAAGTGGACAATTCAGTGGCATTTAGTATATTCACTATGTTGGGCAGCCATCACTGCTGTCTAGTTCTAGAACATTTTCATCACCCCAAAAGGAAACCCTGTTTCCACTCTCTCTCAGGTTCACACGCACCTGTGACCTTTTTCTTCCCCCAAAGGGGGATTTGAAAACTCAGTATGTAAGGGGAGAGGGCACACTGAAAGAAAAAGGGAGAGGGGGATGGGTAGTAAGGCAAATGGTTATATTCTTTCAAGGCCCAGGAAATCTACATTTTACTTAAGACAAGGTGAATTTTTGAAGAGGAAAAAAAAGGGTGCAAAGGAAGAATCAATTATGCAGATGTCCCTGGGTATGTGGAGGAATGACTGATCTCATCCTGTTTCCATCCTGCACCTGGGAAGATAAGCTTGGAATCGCCATCGGCACTGGGGAGTTGAACAGACTTTGGTTCTGGGAGCTAGATTTAGACTGCAGACCTAAAGCTGTGCTTGTGGATGGCAGGCCAGCATGTTCCTTATGAATGGGAGGCCGACAAAGAATTTCCTTATGCATGATCTGTGGGGGTAGTCTCATGGGTACCTGAGGCCTTCTGCCTTTCTGTGGGGAATCTGGCTAATGCATGACGTTAGTAACAGTTACTCACTTTAAAGGGGGTGTTGCATGGCTCAGCCTCCGGGCTTGGCCTTTCCTTTTGCACAGGGAGTTGGGGGTAGTCCTGAGACTTCCATTTTCCTCTACTGGAGGCAGCATGGTGACAACATAGTGGTTGAGGATGGCCTTTGGTCAGACATACACGAGATTGAATTTCAGCTTTGTTACTCGCTAGCTGCGTGATCTTGATCACCACCCTTGGCTTTCCTGAATTTCAGTTTCCTCACCTGTAAAATGGGGCAAAAAGTCTATCTCAGCTTGTTACAGAACAAAATTAACAAGGACTTTTATTAAAATAAATGAATAAAAATCTTACATTTACTTTTAATTAGATTAATTATTAATAAATTAATGTATTGATTTTAAATTTTAATTGTAAAATTTAAAAAGTAAAATAAATTTTATGTAATAAACTGAATGCAGAGTGTTCTGTGCTATTGCTGGCACATAGGAAATGCTTAAAAAAAAAAAATCATAGCACCTAATCTCCAGAATGCAAGATCTGATTGGCTTAGCCCAGCCAATAGGTTATACAATTTGAGGTTATACAATGTTTGGAGTGAGCTTGTAATTGTGTTTAGCTATTGTTATGGGAATAACTATGTACACCAAAGCTTTCATGTTTTCAAGTAAAATGTAGTCACCTAACAGCCACATAGATACTTTCACCCTTGACTCTTTGCAGTTATCACATATGCTACATCTGCATGACAGAACTCTGCCCTCTCAGACTGTGGGATAATTTTTGCTTTCACAAGTCATACTCAAAGTATTTAAGAGGAGAAAAACAGGCTGTCACATGTACCCATATAGTCACCATTTCTCTTGCTCCTCCTTTATTCCTGAAGTTGCAAGCTTCTCTCCTACATAACTTCATTTCAGCCAGCGTGCGTTCCTTTCACATCATTTTAGAGCAACTTTGCAGGGGATGAATTCTCTTGTTTTTTTTCCATCTCCATCAATTTTTTACATTTTCCCCCTCTTCAATCTTTAAGTATATTTTTGCTGCATATAGTATCTTGGGTTGATGGTTCTTTGTTTTTTGGGGTTTTTTTTGTTGTTGTTGTTTGCAGCATTTAAAAATGTTCTACTCTACTCTGGTTGCCATCATTTATAGTGAAAAATCACAAGCATTCATATTGCTATTTATGTATCACATGTCATTGTTTTCTGACTTTCAGTAGATAGTTACGATGTATCAGAGTAAGGTTTTTCCAGGCTTCTTGGGTCTGTGTTTCACAAATATGAGATATTTTCAGCCATTTTTCTCCTCAGTATTTTTTTCCTGCATGAACTTCTTTCTCCTTGTAGGCACTCTAATGAGTGGAATGTTAGAAATTTTGATGGCATCCTACATATCTCTGAGGATCTGTGAGTTATCACTCAGTCATTTTTTACTTATTATTTCTATCGTATCATTTTTATTGATATATCTTCAAGTTCACTGACTCTCTCCTTTTTTTCTCTAGTCTGTAATTGAAAGTCTCCATCCAGTAAGTTTCTTAAAATTTTGGATATTGTATGTTCAGTTAAAATTTCCATTTGTTTCTTTTTCATAATTTCTACTGCTCTGCTGGAGACTTGTATCTTTCCATTAATTACAAGAGTATTTACCTTTATTTCCTTGGGAATGGTTATAATAGATGCTTTCTCTGATATGACCCTTATGTGGGTCATTTCGGGGCTGGATTGTTGATTGTCTTTTCCCTTGGTAATTGGTTAAATTTTCCTAGTTCTTTTTATGTGTTATTGTACATTTTTGGATAGTATTTTTGACAGTTTGCTTATTATATTGTGAGACTCTGGTTCTTAATAAAATCCATTAGAGAATGTTCGTTTGTTGTTGTTTTACTGAGCAATCAACACAGTTGATTTAGGTTAAACCGCATGTTCTATGTTCCAGTCTCAGTGCAGTTTTCAAGCCACTACTAGGTGGTTGTGACCACATAACTCATGTATCACTCAGGGGTTACTCTGGGAGTTGAGTGTTGGTTTATAGCATAGTTCAGTTCTCAAAGCCTTTCCTCTACTTCTTTAGGTCTGTTCTGTGATCCCAGGACTTATGTTAAGTCATACATAGATTTAAATGATTTCCTTTAAATCTTTGCCCTGGAAAATTCTGCCTACATCCTCAGGCGTTCAGGGTTCCTTTCTTCATATTCTGCTCAATATTTCAGCTTCCCGTGCCATTGTGCAGTGTCACTCAATTAGGTTGACCTTGCAGGTGAAGCAGCAAGAAAAAAATAATGGGGACTTGTCCCACAATCTTCAAAGAAGTCCCTTTCCTCTTCCTTTGTCCAGTGAGCCAAGGAATTTCTCAGGGCTTTAGGTTCCTTTGCTACTGCTGAGGCTGCAGGACAGCTTTGTAAGTGGGGAGAGAAAAACAAAACAGATGGGGGACGACCCCCTCACTTTCCCACTGACCTGGCTAGAAACGTTGGTGGTTTGTCCCAGAACATTCACTTCCAGTGCCTGCTGGGAAGTTCCATGCCTCCACCTGCCTGTGGGTAAACCGGGAGAAAGAGAAAAATAATTAACCCACTATCATCACCTCATACAGGTTGTTATTCAGGATTTGATTTTGGTCCCCATCTGCCAGTTATTATTTACTTTACAGAGTTCTCAGATACTTGTTTTTGTCCACTGTTCAGAGTTTTAGTTGTAATATTTGAGCAAGAGATAAAGAGAGAGAGAGAGAGAGAGAGAGAGAGAGAGAAAGAGAGAGAGAGAGAGAGAGAGAGAGAGAGAGAGAGAGAGAGAGAGAGAGAGAGAGGGAGAGTTGTATGAGGCCAACTCCATCTTAGACCAATCAGAAATCTACAGTCACTTTAAAAATAAATGTACTTATAAATACATATGAAATAAAATGTTCTATGGTTCTTTAAAAATAGTTTAAATGTCATCATAGTATATTAAAATGTTAATAGTGCTTACTTATGAATAGCAATGTGATTTGTAATCTTCCATATGTTTCCATAAATTGGAATCTAAGGGTATTACTCTATAATTTTTAAAAATCATGACATCATTTTTGCCTTAGAAGTGCTCATATTTCCTATGTGACCTTAATTTAGGAATTGAGTATCTTGACCTGAGGAAACGGAATACTAGAAAAAAGAACAATAAGGGTATCCGATGGTGGTGTGATTAAGTCCAACAAGAGATGTCTTTGTACAAATAACTACCATTCCCAAAAGACTCTCCAGGTCACAAGGAAATCAAAAGGAATCAGCACATTCTACTTTCAAAAAATACAGAGCTTCCATTCTATTAGGAATGGGTGAAACCAGGAAAACTGATGTAATTGGGGGAAAAAAGTGCTGAACAAATCAAGAAAGGCAGAAAGAAAAGAAATGCTGAATTATGTGCATGGAGGTAATATCACTTCTTTATCATAATATAAAAACTCAAACTTAATGAAGGTGTGTCCTTATTGCTATTGCTTATTCACCGACATTTGGTAAAATAAGGTCATTAGCTTATTAATTTATTATTTATAAATATTGGGTTCTATGCATTTTCCATTCTGCTGAAAATAGTTGAAGACATTTATTCTAAGGGTGTCTCCACTTCTAGGCACAGAGATTGTTGAGAGAACAAGAGGAAAGGGAAAAGAAATGTTTTCTTATCACTGGCAAATAAACTCTACTGGACGCATACACCAATATCCCCAATAAAAGTGGGGTTGAGGACTTTGAGATGTTGCATGCCTTCTACTAGAACACAGCACACTCGAATCAACAGAATTCATCACACGCATCCTTCAGATTTGTAGGTCAATTTACCCCTTAAAAGCACTTCTCCACTTCTTACCATATTTATGGCCTATAACAGACCAGTTTCAACGAGGAGGAGGCTGGTGCTCAGAGAGATGAAGGGACCCATCCCCCAGAGTCCCACAGTCCCACCCACAGGGGCAGGGCTGGGATTTGAACCCCTGGCGTCCCGAGTGCTCACCTTGACCACCTTCAGCACCCTGACTTCCTGGTCCAGGATCAGCTTATCGCGGAAGCACTGATCCCTCAAGAACTGCTCGATCCTCTGCCTGGCATCCTTCACTTCGTCCTTCCAGTCCCCCTGGGGCTGAAGGCTGTGCTTCACGAAAGTGTCCAGCCTGTCCCTGGGGGTGTCGCACAGGTCCTGAGCAGCGGCCATCTCTGCAGGACCGGGAAGAAATCCTCTCTGCTTCTCTCCAGCCCCGTGAAAACGGCACCTTCTGGCCTTTCTCCGGCAGGCTGGAGGACTGCAGAGGGGGAAGGGGACAGTGTGGGGCAGAGAGGGACTTGTCCTCCTCTCCTTGGGGTGTGGAAAGAGCAGGGGTGACCCTCCAGGCCGCAGCTTGAACCCCACTCCAGGGGCTGCCTGAAGCTCAGTGGCCAGCCCTCCCACCAAATGTTTCCTGCTCAGCTGAAGTTTGGAAACTGAGACTGAGTTTTCTGGAATCTCCCCTTTCTGTTTAAGGCTGCCAGGAAAAATGGCCAGGAGATGGGGGCTATGCACCCCCTGCCTTGGGCCTTTCCACGGAGCACTTGGCCTGGGGGTTTCCTAGAGTGTCCTGCTGTATGGGGAGGAGACTCTGACCCCATATAGGACCTGGGTCATATCTGCCCCTGGGGTCAGATGCCTGGGCTGAGGGGGTGGCCCGGCTTGGGCTGAGCCTGATTTGTCTTGGGGCTTAGAATTGACCCAACTCTTTATTTTCTAATAAAAAAAGGCAAACACAATCTTTATTGCTTGTTTTCTTCCTTATTAAATAAGCAGTCCATGCTATGGCAGATCGGTTTAGAAAATGAAGATCTACAAAATAAAATAAAGATCCACCCCGTAAAAAATAATCCCTTCACCAGGGAAGCCCACATCATTACATCTGGGCGTACTTTTTTCACATGGTATTTCTAGGTGAGCCTCTCCCCATTGTCTCACAGCAAAAACAGAGCCCTTAAAATGTCTTGGAATGGAAAGGTTCTCTCAACAACTTAATTGTGAAACACAAAAGACAGTTTGGGGAAAACACATGGGCCTTAAAAGGTCTCAGTTAATGACAATATTAGCGGCCTAGATTGGTGGCCCTATGAAAACAAGTAGTAACGAAATTGAACTTGGATTTAGCAATGATTCCTTAAAAGATGACCTTACACTTGCATGTGTAGATGCTATTGTACACAAATGATTTAAAAGAGGAATCTCACATTTTTTTTTAGAGACAGGGTCTTGCTATATTGCTCAGGCTGGTCTTGAACTCCTGCAGTTGCTCAAACGATTCTCCTGCCTCAGCCTCCTGAGTAGCTGGGAATACAAAAGAATTTTAATTTTAAGATGTTAAGAAAAATTAACATCTACAGGATTAATTTAAAAAATGTCCTTATGCCTCCTGAGTGCCTCGCTGTGGTTTCTCAAGAGGCTCCTAACTCAAAAAGGCCTGTCTCTCCCTGCACTTAGATAGAAGAGTAAGTACTGAACCCCGGAAAATTGGCTTAGAAGATTCAAAACTCACTTTGGAGATGAAAAAACACTGATGTTGGAGAATCCTGTGAAGAATTTGAGTTAAAAAAATTGTTAAACATAAAAATGGAAAACAGCAATAATTCTATATTACTCATACAATATCTAATTGCATCTAAACTAATAAGTTGTGTATCATAAATACACATTTGATTTCTCTAAAAGATTATATCAGGACAAACCCCCAATTTTTATTCTCTTACTAGGAGATATTTTTCATTACTACTGCATTGGAAAATTGACTTAGAATTGGGTTCAGCTTATGTTGGAGCATTTGTGGTATGTATATTCATTTTTTAAAAAAAAATCTGCAGTGTCTTGTATATATCATTTAATAACCTATCTTAATTTAACTTAATGTATTTTAGATATATATGCATATGTCTATATCCACGTACATCCTTCAAACTGTCACTGATAAATATTAATATAAGGGAGGAATTTCTATCAACATGTAAATGCCCTTCTCAGAAAAAATGGGCGCTTTGCAGATGGTCATAAAGGCTCCCAGTTCTTGGGCGCTCACCGTGGTCCCGTTCTTGTGTTTCACGCTTTCTGCCACTTCTCCCATTTCCCCCTCACAACTCCGGGAGGGGGTTCCACCGGGATCTCTGCTGCAGACGAGGACAGGGGAGAAAGCAGCCCCAAGACCTGGTGTCAGAGTGGCAAGGGCCCATTTGCTGACACGTGACCCAGAGCTGTGGAGGACGCCACGGCTGCACCCTGGCAGGGAGCCCTCTAGGGTCCTGGCTTGTGACCACTGGGGACTGGAGACCACGGAGGCAGTGCTCTTAGCAGGGACACAGACAGACAGAGCAGGACATGAGCAGTCGGGCCCCTGAGCCACAGGACCCAGAGACAGGCTGGGGCGCCAGGGGAGGCCTGGGAGAGGCCCTGGCAGAGGGACCCCTCAGTTAGTTAGCACATGGGGGCTCGGCGTCCTGGTTACTGCAGAGGGACCTCACCTGCCCCCCTCTCCCTGCTGGGGGACACCCAGCACGTGCAGGCCACCTTCCCCGCTTCTCTGCCAACCTCTGTCCCAGCAGCCTTAACACTTCCTCTTCCCAGCGTCATGGTGACACTCAGTCAATTTCCCTTCTGGTCCACTAGATGCTGCTCTACACCCACCTAAGACACCCCTGTGTCTCACTCCTTGGATCCAGTTGGCAGAGACAGGTGAGTGAGTCAGCCCTTCTGATTTCCCAGGGGGCAGAATGGAGATGACAGTGCTTATGAGGGACCTTTGACATTAGGGCGATAATAACTCTCATAGCTATGACTAATCCAGCGCTTGGCACGTGCTGAGCTCTTTTCACAGATTAGCTGCCATAACCCCCACAAGACCGTGTGATATAAGTTCACATCCCACATATGAGGAAATTGAGTCTCTGAGAGAGGTAGGGTGACCTGCTCAGACTCACACAGCACGTACCTGGACACGCTGTGATTCAATAAAGATTCCTGCCTAAGTGCAAATGCCAGAGACATAATGCCCTACAGCCCATAGAAGTTGCTATTTCGTGAGCTCCTACTATGCGGACTTTATATATTTCTTCAATATAGGATTTACTTATCTTCAGATACTCCAATAATGAAAATAAAAAGATTTACTTATATTATAAAGTATACAACTACTCAGTACTCAGTCCTTATATTGATAAAATTTACTTTTCCTCATTAATATAATCCTCAAATAAACCAAGAGCCTAATCTTTGATTCTATGTTAAATGAGCTCTTCTTCTTCTTTAATTATTGCTTTTGGTATGATACAATTTTCTAAATAATTCTCGTTGTTTGGCGCATTTATAATTATAAATGCTGCATTATAGACACTGTTGGCTTAGTATGAACTTAAATTTCCTTCTAACTCAGCATTATAGCTTGTTCATCAGGATAAATAATCTTTTATCTTGAATCTTTTGGGCCTGAAAATTGAAAATAAAAAAAATGATAGAATAGCAAATATCATAAATGAAAGACTGTCTTAAAACCTAAAGAGTAGGAAGGATGTACTTCAGAAAAGCTACAGCCTCCCCTTGGCAGGGACAGTTGATATCCTTACACCGACACTTTTGTCATGGAAATCTTCCAACACTGATTTATGGATTTGAATCTTGTCTCTAATACTTCTTAGCTGTGTGACTTTGGGTAAACAACTTCATCTCTCTGTGCCTCACTGCCCCCAAGAGATTGTCGTTAGGATGAAACGATCCATTCTATGCGAAGCACTTAGCACCATGCCTGACTTCACAAACTGTAGCGATTGGTATACAGTCGGCTGTCTGTATTCATGGGTGCCACATCCTTAGTTTCATCCAACCACGGGTTGTGTTCAAAATAAAAAATTGCACCTGTACTGAACTTACAAAGATTTTTTTTGTCTCGCCATAATTTTCTAAACAAAACAGTATAACAACTATTTACATAGCAATTTACGTTGTACTAGGTATGGGAAGATTTAATGATGAGATGATTTAAAGTATATGGGAGGGTGTGCATAGGTTATATGAAAATACTGCACCGTTTTATATCAGGGACTTGAGCATCCAGAGATTTTGGCACCCGTAGGAGTTCCTGAAACCAATCCGGATACTGAGGAATGACTATACATTAAATCATCGTTTTTTATTACGTAATAATATTATAACTAGGGACCGCAGCGCCACCTAGTGGCCCGGCAGGGAAGCGGGCCGGGGGCAGCATGGGCCCCGCAGGCAGTGGGAGGGACCGTATGCAGTGGCCAGGCAGGTGCAGGGGCACGGAGAAAAGCCATAAGTATCCATGGAAACGTCCAAGGCGCAGGCATGTGCATCTCCCGGAGAATAAAGTTTGTTTCTGGGAAGCTACTGTCCAAGCTGTCAGCCATACGAGAGGGAGAGAAAATGAGCTCTCTCTCCCTGGGTCACCCCAGCTGCTTTTTGGGGGCAGGTGACGCTGTGTCCTCACAGTGGCCTGCTGGGCAGTGGGGCCTCGGCGCTGTCACCTTCTGGGCTGGAGGCTCGGGGTGGGGTCGCTGCCGGCCACAGCCCTCCCTGCCTCTTGCTTTTCCCTGGGGGCCTGAAGAATGAAGAAGGGAAATCAAACTGAACGTGGGAGCCTTTTCGTGATGGTCACCGAACAGGGACATTTGCAAGCTCTGTTCTGTTCCCGAGAAGGGTCAGGCGCTGCCTGAGCCGTTGGCCGCTGGAAGAGCGAATAGAGAGCCCGTCAGACCTGAGAGCAGATAGGAGTGCACTCTCTTTCTACCTTCCTTCCCCAGTGCAAGAGATTTCTTTTCTGTGAGCTTGGGAAGGAACCTCAGAGAGGGGCAAAATAGGCTGGCTCTGGGGGGCAGGCAGGCTTGCATGACAATTCCAGTTCTGTCACTTGTTGTTCCTCACCCCGTCCCCGCCCTGCCCCCTCCTCGGTTTCCAACGTCCTTTACATCTCTTTGTTTCCTTACGTTTCCACTGTGGAGCTCCCAGTTATCCGTGAGCACGTGTGGGGTTTGTTTCACTCTACCACTTGGGCGCTACAGAAGCTCGCTGTGATGGAGGGAGGGGGGCCTCTTCTGTGGTTCACTGGCAAACTTTGTCCTAAGCCCCTCAGGGTCTGCTAAGAAATTATGTAATTTAAGGTCTTTGCTTAGCTGTTGCTGTGAGCAGTTGCTTGGACCCATTATCAAAACCCTTGATAACCAATCGCCCCCCCCCCTTTTTCCCCTCTCTCTCTGCACAAAATTCTCTGAAAATGTTGCGTTTCCCCCATAGTAGTGTTATGCATCCCTATGTCACATGTATGCTGGGCATCTCCCCAAATTTTGGCGTGTCAGATGGTGAACAGGAATAATTGGGAAGAAAGAAGTGTTATATTCGAGATTCGCAGGGCCACAGGATAGAGAGACAGAGTCACCGAGGCTGTAATTATCTAAAGGAGTTTTATTGTCTAGCTCGAGCTAGGGTCCGAGTCCCCAGAGTGCCAGCACAGTGGCCTCTTCTTCGGGCAGGGACCCCCCTTTGCTAGCGACCCTTTTATAGCTAAGTTGTTTACATACTGATCATGCATCCGCCCCCACAGTGACTCTTACTTCATCCTGTCCCTGATAGGCTCTAACCTGTTCCGGGTCCTAGCTGAGAGACTCCGGTTTCTGCGTTCTTTGTCTTTCTCCTCTGCATCCCATAATGTACCCATAATGCCTTGCGGCTAGCAAACAAGCAGTAAAGAGAAGCTGGAAGGCGTCCATTGTGCTTATAGCCCAGTATCTTACAGAAGATGCCGCTGAACCTCGTCCCGTCTCACAGGTCACTGCTCTCTGCTCGAGGGTGTCCCAGTCAACTGCCGACAGGTCTGGGTCAGCGTCCACCAGGGCAAGGGTGGCAGGGTGGTCGTCGGGGAAAGCAAAGTGAGGGCCTTGGTGTGTCGGTGGCTGCGGCACCTGGGAGAGCTCGGGCCGTTGGAATGAGTGTCCTACAAGCACCAACAAGGTTCTCCACCTCCTCTGGGGACTTGGAACTAGCACCGCGCGGCTGGGATTACCACACTTTGCAAACATCCAAAAGAGCATAAGACATTCTATTATAAAGACATCTGCACCTGAATGTTTATGGCAGCACAATTCACTATTGCACGGTCATGGAAACAACCCAAGTGCCCGTCCATTCGTGAGTGGGTAATTAAAATGCGGTACATGCTCACAATGGAATATTACTCAATTCTAAGAAAACGACAGTGAGCTAGCAACGGTTATGCTATCCTGGATTAAGCTTAAGCCTGTTTTCCAAAGTGAGGCGACACAAGATATGGAAAATGGGCTCCACATCTACTCGCAATCAAATTGGTACTGACTGATTTAAACTATGGTGCTCAGATGGTGGTAGTGTTCACCAAGGATTCAGGGGGAGGGGGAGACCCACATCTTAGGGATGTGGCAAGCATTGTGGGGTGGAAGGGCATGCCTCTAACCCTTCTTAGGGAGAGGCAAAGATAAACAATGTAACCAAAATGTCAAAGAAAAAAAAAACTTTTATGAGGAGGTGGGCAGGGGGGCGGGGGGAGGAGGAGAAGGGTGTATACTTACATAAAGGGTGCGGTTCATACCACCTGGGGGTTGGACACGCTTGAAGCTCTGACATGTGTGGGGGGAGGGGTCGCAGGGGCAATATATGTAATCCTAACAGTATTTGTACCCCCATAATATGATATGATGAAATAAAAGAAAAAAAAAAAGACTGAAAGAAAATGTTAAAAAAACACCTCTGTTTGCATATGACATCATATATGGACAACACTAGAGACTCCACAGGGAAAAACTGTTAAAACTAACAAACAAAATGAATGAAATTGCAGAATACAAAGTCAAACATACAAAGATGAGTGTCGTTTTTATACACTGACAACTCTCTGAAAAGAAAATTAAGAAAATCTCATTTGCAATAGCATGAAAATGATGAAATAGTAGGAACAAACTCAGCTAATGATGTGAAAGACTGTACACTGAAAAGTATAAAATAAAACATTACTAAAAGAAGTTAAGGAAGACACAAACAAATGGGAAAACTGTTCATGGACTGGAAGACTTAATATTGTTAAAATACTATGCAAACATATTAAACAAGGCAGTCCACAGAGTCCATGCTAGCTCAATGACTTATTTTTTTTTTCTTACAAAAATAGAAAAAAACAACCCTAACATTCCTGTGGAACCACAAAAGAATTCAAGTAACCAAAGGAGTCCTGCAAAAGAACAATACAGTGACCATCACATTTTCTGATTTCAAAATATATTACAAAGCTACCGTAATCAAATTGGTATGTACTGCCATGAAAATACACGTAGAAACTAGTGGAACAGAGCAGAGATGACACGGAAAGCGTCAGGTACCGGGGACGGGGCGGCTAGTCGCCTCCCCACCCTCCCCATCCCCTGTGTGGGGCTGGCTGGAGGCCGTGGGGGCTGCTGGGACCAGGCCTTGCTTGCTGTCCCCGCCGCGCCCACGCCCGCTGTCGGGCCTACACTCAATGCTCAGCCACCTGCTCCCATCCTCCAGCCCTGCTGCTCGCGTGATCCTGATTGGGTACTTTTTGAGTCCCACTGTTACTGATTGGATGTCAGAGCTTGTTGCTGATTGGATGTTAAAACTTGTTGTTGATTGGACGCTTTCTGAGTCCTACCACAGGTATAAAAGCAGGAGCAGAACAAGGAAGGGGGCGTCAGAAGTCAGCTGAAGGAATAAAGACTGTTCTCCGACTCTCTGTGTGCCGCGCTCGGTTCTTTCCCTGGTCAAGAGCTGTAACACAAGAGCTGTGCACCTTGCCGCAACACAGACACCAGAAATAACTTACACGTATACAACAAATATTCTATTATTTTATTTCATAATATTAAGGGGGTACACATATTTTAGGTTGCATGGGTCTCAAATATTTTAAAAGGGAGCCAAAAATACGCACATGTGGAGAGGAAACTCTTCAACAAATGGTACACAGAAATGATATCCACATGCTAAAGAATGAAACCACACTACTATTTTACACTATACACAAAAATCAAATGAAAATGAGTTAAATAAGCATAAGACCTGAAATGAGAAAACTTCTAAAAGAAAACATAGGAGAAATATTTCTAAGCATTGGTCTGGCCAATTATTTATTATACAGGCTACAAAATTGCAGGGAACAAAAGCAAACTTGTGGGAGGCACTACATTGCACTAAAAAGCCTCTGCACAGCAAAGGAAGAAATCAGCAAACCGAAAAGGCAATCTACAAAATAGGAGAAAATTTGCAAGCTCAGTATTTGATAAGTTGTTAATATCTAAAATATATAAGGGACTTGTACAGTTCAACAACCAAAACAAACAAAAAAGAAAAACCACCAAAAAGCCCACATTAAGCAGATCAGAAAATGGGCAATGGGCCAGGCATGGTGGCTCATGCCTATAATCCAAGCACTCTGAGAGGCCGAGGTGGGAGGATCACTTCTAGTTACTTTGAAATATACACAATATTGTTGCTAAGCAAAGAGGGACAGTTTGATTTCCTCTTTTTCCAGTTTGGAAGCCTTGTGTTTCTTTTCCTTTGGATTCACCTGGCTAAGACTTCCAGGACTATGTCGAGTTGGAGTTGAGAAAGTGGGTGTCCTTGTCTTGTTCCATTCTTAATGGAAAGGCGTTCAATTTTTCCCATTCACTATGATGTTAGCTGTGAATTTGTCACATGTGGACTTCATTGTTTTGAGATATAGTTCTTCTATGCCCAGTTTGTTCAGAGTTTTTATCACAAAGCAGTGATGAATGCTGTCGAATGCTTTTTCTGTATCTATTGAGAGGATCGTCTGATGTTTGTACTTCATTCTGTGGAGGTGCTCTATCACGTTTTTTGATTTGCATATGTTGAATCATCCTTGCATCCTTGGGACAAATCCCACCTCATCATAGTGTGTTATATTTTGGCTGTGCTGTTGGATTCAGTTTGCTAATACTTTGGTGAGAATTTTTGCACCTATGGTCATCAGGGATATTGACCTGTAGTTTTCTTTTATTATTTAGTTTTTACTTGTCTGGATTTTTTTTTTTTTTAGAAAAAGTCTTGCTTTGTCGCCCCAGCTAGAGTGCAGTGGTGTCCATAGCTCACTGCAACTTCCAACTCCTGGGCTCAAGTGAACCTCCTGCCTCAGCCTCCTCAGTAGCTAGGACTATAGGAGTGCACCACTGCACCTGGCTAATTTCTATTTTTAGTAGCGACAGAGTCTCACTCTTGCTTAAGACGGTCTCTAACTCCTGAGCTGATGTTGATGGTTTGTGAAGTTCTGTTCTGGTGATTTTAATCTGGAAAATGAGCCACGTGGGCAACCTGAGACCAAGGTGGATAACGATGAGCTGAAAGCTGTAGTGGAAGCAAATTCATCTCAATCTACACATGAATTAGCACCAAGGTTTGACGTCACTATTCCAATAACATTGGATCATGTGAGACAAGTTGGCAAGGTGAAAAAGCTGGATAGATGAGTACTGCATGAATTGAACAAGTGTTGGAAGAGAAATCTTCTTGAAGCTTGCCTTTCTTTGCTGTCATGACATAAAGGTGAAACATTTCCACACCGTATTGTTATGTGTGATGAAAAATGGATTATTTTTGACAATTGCAAATGTTCAACACCATAGCTGGATAAAGATGAAGCGCCAAAATACAGTCCCAAAACTGAATATTCATCAAAAGAAGCTAATGGTGTCCGTTTGGTGATCCAGGGCTGGTATTATCCACTACAGCTTCATGAAACCTGGTCAGCCCATTGCAGCAGATGTCTATGGAAAACAACTGGACAAAATGAAGAGGATGCTTGCTGTTAGGGTGGGAAGCCTAGTTGGTGTTTTACTGAAGGCTCAGCACTTGCCCACCAGGCCACATCAAAAGAACAAGGACAGGTGGTTGAGGAGAAGGAAAGAGAACTTTATTACTTTGCTGGCAAGGAGGAAAATGGCAGACTCTACAGGTCTCAGAAATCCAAATTCCTGTATGTAAGGAGAAATACAGAGCTTTTAAAGGTGGGCCATCAGTTGAGGGCTATTGTTTTGTTAACAATTCTAATGGTTACATCTCTGCGAAGACAAAGCCTGTGGCCTCCACCCACCTGGGAGGCCCACCCAGATCTCCACCCAGTCAGGCGCTGGGCCTGGGATGGAGCCACAGTTCAGCCGGGCTACCTCCTGTAACAGGAAGAACAAAAGACACTCCCCCGCCCGTCCTGACCATCTGCCAGAGCCAGGGACTGCAGGGCTCAGTTCCAAAAGAGTGGGAGAAGTTTTAAACAGACAGAAAATATCTTCTGCCATTTTTTTCCCAGGCCATTCCTTCTGTTACAGGTGCTCACAGAAGGGGTGGAGAAAAGTTTCTCACACAGAGAATAGGATACATCAAAGTTAAGTTCATTTTATCCTTTTAGAAGGAAAGAGAGTATGAGAGAGTGAGAGACAGAAGAAAGAGAGGGAGAGCAGGGAGACAGCGTGGCATCCCAAAGAAAGAGAAGGGAGGTGCCTGGGCTACGGCAAAGTGGTTTGCTGATTTTATGGGGACAAGGAGAAAGAAAAATCAATAGTGGTTGTTGTCAGCTGAAACAGAAACAGCTGCAGAGTAATTAGCAGGAGGCAGCTGCAGGGACATCGGGTTGTCTGTCTTTTCTGTTTTCTCTGCTCCTGGAGACTTGGTTATCTCTGATGTGATTTTGCCCCTGAGATATGGTTTTGGTCAGGAAACTAAGGCCTGGAGTTTGACCCCCTGCTGTCCATCCAGGAGCTTCTCAGGAATAAATTCTATAAGCAGTTTCTGGTGAATGCAAAGAGGAAGATTCACATTTCCTTTTCCGTATTTTGGTTCTTTTCAGATGTTTGTGAAAACACAGTCCCAGCAGGATGCCTGCCAGCAGAGAGCAGAGGGTGAGAGTTCATAGGATTGGTCGTTAGCTGTGATTAGGAAATTGAGGGATTAGACATTTTCCTGTTGTTTCAGGAAGGCTGCCCCTTTCACTTGCAATTAAGCAGCCGAGATCAGTCAACAGAGACAGGCCAATCCTCTTGCAAGTGCCATGGTCCGTTTACAGGACGGAGGATGAACACAGAACACAAAACAAAAACGCAGACACATATACAAAGACAGTTGACTTGAGTGTTAATACACTGGTCAGTTTTACTTTTATACTCTAAAAAATTAAAGTTAGTTCGTTGTATGTAACCACCCAGTATTTCAGCAATGGCCATAAATTCCGGAACACATAGCCTTAGGGACACAGATATCCCCTGACTCAAAGTTTCCAGGTGGTTGCTCTAGGCGCCAGGCATAGATCACGGACCGAGATTAGCAAGGATGGACAAGGCAGCCACAGGGGGGCATTTCTCATCCCCAGTTCTTCTTAAGCTGATCCCTAAGCCTGTGCCTGGTTTAGGTCGCCCCCTCCCTTGAGGGGTCTTACCCATCATTGACTAACCAGCCATCTTATGGGGCTTAAGCAGCAATCACAGGAACAATGTGTTTATCGTGTGGCCTCCAGACCCCCACTGCCGTGGGGCTGGGCAGCTCTTGCTTACTTGCAGCTTAGGTCCTTTGTTATGCCTATAGGCAACAGCCTTGTTTATCACAGGGACCCTGTCCAGAACACATTACTTTCAAACGCTCTGGGCAGAGCACGTACATTACTCACTAAATTTAATTCTTAAACTATGAAAATATAATGTCAGTTCCCTACATGCAAGACAATGCTTGACCGCATGTTGCACAAACAACACTGCTCAGAGGCTGGACTTGGAAACTCTCTGTCATCCACTGTGTTCACCAGACCTTGCACCAACAGACTACCACTTCTTCCAGGTTTTGGACCACTTCTTGCAAGGGAAAATATTCAATTCCCGAAAAGCTGTGGGAAACACCCTTTGCTATTTCATTGCCACTTGCTCTCCAGGCTTCTTTGCTGCTGGCATAAACAAGCTACCACTAAGATGGCAAAACTGTGGTTGACAGTTTAGGTACATACTTTCATTAATTGTACTGATTCTTGTTTGAGATTTAATAAACTACACTTTTGATTTGAAATCAAATATTTCATATTTAATGACCTAAGTTCCTTGTGGTGTATCATTAGATTGTTTATTTGAAATCTTTCTGGTTTTATTTTTGGTGTGGGCTTTTATTGTTATAAACTGCCCTTTTAGCACTGCTTTTGCTGTTTTACACAGGTTTTAATATGCTGTGTTTCCATTTATATTTGTTTTAAGAACTTTTATTTTTTCCTTCTTAATTTCTTCATTGACCCAGTGGTCATGCAGGAGCATGTTGTTTAATTTCTATGTATTTGTATAGTTTCTAAAATTCTTCTTGGTATTAATTTCTAATTTTATTGCATTGTGGTATAAGAAAATACTTGGTATCATTTCAGCTTTTAAAAATTTGTTGAGACTAGTTTTGTGGTCCAAACATATGGTCAATCTTGGAGGATGTTTCATGTGCCAAAGAAAAAAACATGTATTCTGCAGTTGTTGGACAAAATGTTCTATAAATGTCTGTTAGGTCCATTTGTCTAATGTCCAGTTTAAGTACAATGTTTCTTGGTTGATTTCCTGTCTAGATGACCCAATGCTGAGAACAGGGTGTTGAAGTCCCACACTATTGTTTTTATTAGAGTCTGTCTCTTTCTTTAGTGGTAGTAATATTCACTTTATGAATATAGGTGCTCCAGTGTTGGGTGCATATATATTTAGAGTTGTGATATCTTTTTGCTGGATGACCCTCTTTGTCTTTTTCTTTATTATTGTTTTTTTATTTAAAGCATGCTTTATCTGATATAAGTATAGCCACTTCTGTTTGCTTTTGGATTCTATTGGCGTTGAATATCTTTTTCTATCCCATTCCTTTTAGTCTATGTGTGTCTCTATAGGTTAAGTGCATTTCTTGTAGGCAACATATAGTTGGATCATGTTTTCCAACTAGTTTATACCTTTTAAGTGAATAATTTCACCCACTGACTTTCAAGTTTATTACTGATATGTGAGATTTTGTCCCTACTAAATTAGTAATTGTTTTCTGGTTGTTTCATGTGTTCTTTGTTCATTTTCTCTTGTTGAGTGTCATAGTTTGTTGGTCATCTGTGGTGGTACCATTTGAGTTGTTTTCTCCTTTGTGTGTTTGATTTATCAGTGTGTTTTGTATTTTCATGTGTTTTCATGTAGGTAACTATCATCCTTTCACTTCAGGGTTAGGGCTCCCTTGAGCATTTCTTACAAGTCTGGTCTGGTAGTGATCAATTTCCTCAACATTTGGTTGGCTGGGAAAGACTTTATTTCTCCTTCATTTTAAATTTTGCTGGATATAGTATCCTTAAGTGACAGTTTTTCTTTTTACTTTCATCACTTTGAATATTTTCTTCCAATCTCTTCTGGCATGTAGGCTTCTGCCGAGAAATCCACTGTTAGTCCAATAGGGGCTCCTTTTTAGGTATCTGGACACTTTTTCTGTTTTTTAGAATTTTCTCTTTGTCTGTGACTTTACACAGTTTGACTACAATGTGCTGTGGAAAATAGCTTTTTGCCTTCACTGGGCAAAGTTTGTTGATCACTGAGCCTTCTGTATCTGGATGTCTAAATTTCTTGATGTACTTGGGGTGCTTTCATTGATTATTTCATTAAGTAGGTTTCAAACCCTTTCATTTTGCCTTCAGGTACACCAATAATTTATATACTTGGTCATATTGTGGTGTTCCATATATCATGAAGCCTTTGTTCATTCTTTTTAATTGCCTTGTTTTTTTAAATTTATTTTGTCTGACTGGGTTATTTCAAAAAACCTGTTTTCAAGTTCTGAGATCTTCTCTTCTGCTTGGTCTAGACTATTATTGAAGCTTTTGAGTGCGTTTTTTATTTCATTCAAGGAGTTCTTCAATTCTACCAGGATTTGTTTGGTTCTTTTTCATGATATTTACCTCTCTGGCAAATTTCTCATTCATATCTTGAATTGTTTTTCTTATTTATCAGTATTGTTTTTCAGAATTCTC
Organism: Mirza zaza; assembly: GCA_008750895.1. NCBI lineage: Eukaryota > Metazoa > Chordata > Mammalia > Primates > Cheirogaleidae > Mirza > Mirza zaza. The sequence continues at coordinate 349,416 of VSMD01124104.1, forward strand.
TTGTATCTCATGGAATTTCTTTAGAATCATAATTCTGAATTCCTTTGCTGTGATTTTGTGAATTTCTTTTTGATTGAGCTCTGTTGCCAGGAAATTATTGTGTTCCTATGGAGATGTTATATTTCCTTGCTTTTTCTTGCTTGCTGCATCTTTATGTTGATATCTGCACATCTGGTATAATAGCCTTCTTTCAAGTTTTTGAATTTGGTTTCCTAAGAGATGACTTTTTCTTGAAGATGTATCAGTGGTGTTGGTTGGGTGGGGCTCTTTAGATTTGATTCTTGGTGCATGCAGTAGTGTAGTCTTCTTTATGACTTTTTTTTAGCTATAAAGAGTGGTGTCTGTGATTTCTTCAGTTGTTTAAGGTGTGGTTATTAGTGAAGGCTATTATAAAGTTTTGCTGGGGATAGATATGCAAGGTAGGCCCGTCTTCAGGCCCTAGTAGTGGCAGCAGTGGCCTGAGCATTCCTGTTCTTGGGCCTCGGGGTGGTGTACACTGGCATTGCTGTTAGTAGTACTAGGTAGGCTCCTTCTTGCTTGCATAGTGGTAGTGGTAGCAGTGAACTGGAGAAGTGAGCTGGCTCTCAGATCCAGCTGGCATAGTCTAGGTAATGGCAGTAGCAGTGGCAAGATGATCTTCTGGGTTCCAAGCAGTGCATGCTGGTGTTGGTGGTGGCTCCCACAACACCTGAAGGTGTTTGTTTCTTTTGAAACACATCTACCTCTACCCATCTACTCTCTCAGCCCATGGGAGAACACTGCCTGGTCTACCAAGAAGCCCAGCCCTGATGGTTTGGTGGTTGAGCAGGGAGAATGGTTAAGACCTCAGCTGAAATTAGACCAGCAAGGTATAGACTCTGGGATGGAGTCACTGACCCTCTCTGGGCCTCAGTTTCCCCATCTGTGGAAGACAGGTGCTGTCCTGCAACAACCCCGAGGGGTAGCAATGATGAGTACATTCATGAAGCACTTACTGTAAACTGCAAGCTTCACCCACTTCCCAGCAACTCTTTGGGGCCACCAGCCTTATCAACAGCCCCATTGTACAGGAAGTGAGGCTCAGAGAGATGGATCAACACATGCACAGTCACACAGCTGAAAGCAGTGCTGGTAAGCTTGAATCCCACTCTCTTGTCTGAGTAGCTTGGTCCCCTTGGGGCACTGGGCTAACTTTGGAGGGTCTTCCACTCCCCGAGTCCTCCCCTCTCCTTCCCACACTTGTGTCCATCAGTTAGTTCCAATTCATTAGAGAGTACATGTGGTATTTGTTTTTCCATTTTTGAGATACTTCACTTACCATAATGGTCTCCAGTCCCTTTCAAATTGTTGCAAAAGGCATTAATTCATCTTTTTTATGGCTAAGTAGTACTCCATGGTATACATACACCATATTTCAATCTACTAATGAATCGATGGGCACTTGGGTTAATCCCCCATCTTTGCAATTGTGAATTGTGCTGAAGTAAACATTTGAGGGCAGGTGTCTTTTTGATAAAATGACTTCTTTTTCTTTTTGTTTGGCTAGATAACCAACCCAGATGGTAGATCTACCATTTGCTGGATCCAATGGTAGATCTACTTTTACTTCTTTGGGAAATCTCCATACTGTTTTCCACAGGAGTTGTCCTAATTTGCAGTCCCACCAATAGTGTATAAGCATTCCTTTCTCTCTGCATATATGCTAGCATCTATTGTTTTGGAACTTTTTAATAAAAGCCATTCTAACAGAAGTGAAGTGCTATCTCATTGTAGTTGTAGTTCGCATTTGCCTGATGGGTATTGATGTTGAATATTTTTTCATATACTTCTTGGCCATTTGCCTATCTTCTTTTGAAATGCTTCTGTTCTTGTCTTTCGCCCACTTTTTAATGGGGTTGTTAATTTTTCTCTTGCTTATTTGTTTGAGTTCTTTGTAGATTCTAGTTATTAGCCCTTTATCAGAAGTGTAGCTGGTGAATATTTTCTCCAACTCTGTAGGTTGTCTGTTTGCTCTGTTGATTATTTCCTTAGCTGTGCAGAAGATTTTTAATTTAATCAAGCCCCATTTATTTATTTTTGTTGTTGCTGTAATTACCATTGGGGTCTTGGTCATAAATTATTTGCCTAGACCAATACGTAGAAGAGTTTTTCCTACATTTTCTTCTAGAATTTTTATGATTCCATGCCTTACATTTAAATATTTTATCCATCTTGAATTTTTGTGAGTGGTGAGAGCTAGGGATGCTCTTTCATCTGCATGTGGCTATCCAGTTTCCCCAGCACCATTCACAGATGGGCTTCTTTTCTCCAGTGTGCATCGTTGTCTCCTTTGTCAAAGATCAGTTGGTTGTAGGTAGATGGTTTTACATCTCAGTGCGCTATTCTGCTCCATTGATCTATGTCTCTATTTTTGTGCCAATACTATGCTGTTTAGGTTACTACAGCCTTGTGGTGTAGTGTGAAGTCTGCTCAGGTGATACCTCCAGATTTGTTCTTTTTTCTTAGGATTGTTTTGGCTATATGGGCTCTTTTCTGGTTCCAAAAGAAGCATAAAATTATTTTTTCTAGATCTGTGATATATGCCATTCATATTTTGGTGGGGATTGCAGTGAATCTATAAATCACTTTGGATAGTATGGACATTTTAACAGTGTTGATTCTACCAATCCATGAGCACGAGATATTTCATTTGTTTGTGTCATCCACAATTTCTTTCCTCTGTGTTTCATAATTCTCCCTGTAGAGATCTTCCTCCTCCTTGGTTGAGTGTATTCCTAAGTATTTTATTTTATTTGTAGCTGTCATGAATTGTATTGAGTCTTTGACTCTCAGCTTGACTGCTATTGATATATAGAAATGCTACTGATTTGTGTACATTGATTTTATATCCTCAGACTTTGCTGAAATTATCTATCAATTCCAGGAGACTCTTAGTGGAGTCTTTGGGGCTTTCTAGATACAAGATCATATCATCAGCAGAAAGCGATACTTTGACCTCCTCTTTTCCAATTTGGATACCCTTTGTTTTTTTCTCTTGCCTGATTTCTCTGGCTGGGACTTCCAGCTCTATGTTAAATAGAAGTGGGGACAGTGGGCACCCTTGTCTTTTTCCACTTCTTATTGGGAATGCTTTCAACTTTTCCCCATTCAGTATCATGTTGGCTGTGGGTTTGTCATATATGGCTCTTATGCCATGTTCCTTTTATGCCTAGTTTGTTAAGGATTTTTATCATGAAAGGGTGCTGTTGGGCTGGGTGCGGTGGCTCACGCCTGTAATCCTAGCACTTTGGGAGGCCGAGGCAGGAGTATTGCTCAAGGTCAGGAGTTTGAGACCAGCTTGAGCAAGAGCAAGACCCCGTTTCTACTAAAAAATAGAAAGAAATTATCTGGACAACTAAAAATATATAGAAAAAATTAGCCAGGCATGGTGACACATGACTATAGCCCCAGCTACTCGGGAGGTAAGGCAGTAGGATCACTTGAGCCCAGGGTTTTGAGGTTGCTGTGAGCTAGGCTGATGCCATGGCACTCTAGCCTGGGTAACAGAGCAAGACTCTATCTCAGAGAGAGAGATACAGAGAGAGGGGCAAAAAAAGAGAGAGAGAAAAAAAGGGTGCTGGATTTTTCGAATGCTTTATGTCTAGTTTACTATATGCAAAGCATACCTCAGTAAACAAGAAAAAGATACTTTTGCCATACAGAAAAATGTTTGCAGGTTTCTAAATGGACAAATTGTGTCTCAGGATCCCTATTACAGGGCAAATAGCAACTTTCTTTAATAATAAATCTCAATTATGAGCAGGCCTTACATTCCCTCATGGAATTTTGATTGACAATATGAAAGCAAATAGTCCATAACTATTTTTTGACTTATGACAAAAGAGGCGAGTGAGGATGTGGATGAATCTGCAGATCTGCACACCCAGTGAATGAGGAGCCAGACCTCGCAGATTAACCCACTGGTTCCAAGTCCCAAGCACATTCTCCATACCTCTACTTCCTGGGAGAGACCCTAACTTCTTGCCCCTGCACCTTTTTGTGTGGCCACTTGTGAGATCAGAGACTGCAGGTATCCCAGAGTTTTTGGCCCCTCAAATGCTTTAGTACTTCAAAGGATTCCCCCCCTTGATGCTTCATTCCTGTGCCTCTCCACGTTCCCAGAGCCTTTTTACTACACGAAGGCTCGGATTCAATCCACACCCCATCTCGAAAGCAAGGAGAGCTGGGCAGGGCTACCCCTTTCCTTCTGCAGGGATCCCCTGATGGAGCCACATGCCACCCCCAGTGCTAGCCAGAATCTGGGAAAGGAGGAGCCTCCTGGCAGAGTGGGGCTGATCTCAGTCCAACTTTCTTAAATTGACGCCTAAAATGTTCCATTTCAGATAACATTGCTGAAAATAGGACATTCCATTTCCACGTGGAAAACCTGTCTCCCACGACTCATACCAACCACAGCTGCTGTGCGGTGGGGCCACCAGCACTATGCAAAATGAATAGAGATATGAGGGGGCTTCTTCAGGGACTGAGGGTCCGGGCGGGCACCTGGCTCCCTCCCTGGGAGGAGGACACGGTAGGTTGTGCATTGCAAGGTGAGGAAAGGTAAACTCGCCCATGGGGGACAGAAGAATCCCCGCTCAGGTCCCTGTGGAACCTGTAAAAATAGGTTGCTTCTGAACTCCTTTGCAAGGAAACAAGTCCAGGTATTTGTTTAAGTAAACATAAATATAAAATGAGCCAAAGGATGGCTTGAGGATCCTTTTTGATCATGAATATGATCAATACTATGTGAAATACTTTGTATTTCCATAGAATTTGATTGCCCTGGAGTTGCTAATATTTCTTTTAGCTAAAATTTAGCTAATCTCTTTTAAGTTAGCTAATATTGCTAATATTTCATCCCACAAAACAAAAAGATGGGGCAGCTCAGTTGAAACATGTCACTTACCCCCCATAAACATGCTTCTCATCAATAGACTATCCTAGAAGTCCTTAAACACTAGAACACAGTTTTCCAGTAGTAAAATGAGTGATGCCAAGACCAAGGGCCGCAGGAGTCCAGAGACACCACCCAGTGGATTGCATGGGAGGAAGCAGGGCTCAGGGCCATGGGCTGGACCTTGAGAGGGAAAGGACAGAGAGGGGCAGGAGAAAGTCACAAGAGCACTCAGGCCAGATGAGGACGAAGTGGGGGAGGGGGGAGGTGGAGGCAGGGTTGTGAGTTCAGGGGAAGCTGTGCAGCCTCATCTCCCGAGTCCAGCCACAGCCGTCTGCACAGCGCGTTTACGCTCCTTCTACGTGAGGATGAGTAGGATGCAGGCCTCACGTCTCAAGTAAGCTCTGCATGGACATCTCTGAAATTCTCGCTGGAGGAGCTTCTTTCTCCCTTCTGTTGTCATCTCCAGTGACGCACCAGGCACTTTCCATCATGGAAGGTGGGGAGAGGCAGATAGTAGGAGTCAGGTCTCCAGTGCTCTGACCCAAACCGGAAGGACATAAGTCAGCATGGATGGACCGAAGGCCAGGCCAGATACAGCAAGGTGCCAGGCCTGTTCTTCCCGGGGCTGGGACGGAGGCCAATTTCCATTTCTCACCTGCTTCTGGAAGGTGCTTTGCAACCAACCCTTGTGTAGACACCGTTATCCAGGGATTATCTGGCCCTGAAACACCTTTAATCTCAAGGAAGAGGGGCGCCACCCACCAAAGCAGTTGCCACAAACTGTGGTTACAGGGGAGGTGGGAGCAGTACAGGCCGCAGTGCAGGGCCTGGTGGAGGAGCCCTTACCGGCCCTTTGGTTTCTGACACCACACTGGTCAGATGGAGAGGTCCTGTCTGTTGTGAAGGTAATGTCACCTTTCTTGCTCTGAGATACACACGTTGTTTTCTTGGTTTCTTTCTCTTTCAGTGGAACTGAGCTATAAACATCTGACCTGGTGCGTTATAAATGACTTCTACAATGTCTTGGTGAGAGTCCATTACCAGCAGACCTGATTCAAGAGGACATTCAACAGTGACATCATCAGTCACAAACTGTAGGGAGTGAGCATTTTCCTCAGTAGTAATTATTCCTTCTTGAACAGGAATTTTGCATTTGCCGGGCAAAACAGACTTGAGAAATCTTTCATGGAAATTTCCTGTGTTTACATCCTGTATGCTTTCTTTTGGGGCCATTACCTCGACCACTGGTTTCCACCTAGTTTTCTGATATCATCAGGTGAAGAAAAGACCCTTAAAAACAGGACACGGCACGGCCTGATGCTCTTTGGTTTTTTTTTGTGTGTGTGTGTGTCTAATTTCAGGTCGACCCAAGAACGAAGGAAAACGATATGTTTTCTGTGATCCCTCCCTTGCTGTGGAAAAACCTAAGTGATGAGGCAAGTGGGACATTCTTGTTTTTGTCTGGAGAGCCACCCGGGGTTCCAGCTTCCTGCTGGAAACAAGGACTGGGGCAAGAAACCGATGGCCCAGTAAGGAACTACGACGCTGAAGTGGAGTCCCTGGGGACAGCTGTGGCATTTAGAGGGCACGTGCGTGCGTGCACGAGGGTTGGGAGGTATCTAGGGCACGTCTGTGTGTAGTGGTTATGAATGAGTCTGCTAGTGTGCGTATTTCCTCCAAAGATTTGTTTGCACAGCCCGGTGCAAGTGTCACTTTTCTAAAAGAAAAAAATGCCAACGCCACTGCACGCTTTACATAAAACAACTTCATGCGTCCTTCAGCTCAGACACAACTGAAGGTTAGAGTAATGTCTTCACGTCTTAGATGGAGATGGTGCACAGTTGAAAGGCCCAAGCTTTTACCCCGGGAAGGGGCAAATGCGAACTCAGACTTAGGTCCCAATGTCGACGCTCTGGGACACTGAACTGCATTCATCGCTGAGCCGTGGGGTGCCCTGTGCACACGCCATGCAATTCCATGTGTGCATCTAGAATCATTACAGCCAACAGGGATCCCTCATGACGAGGTGGCCTCAGTGGTCACAGGGTAGTGGCAGACACATGTTACAGCAAACTTTGGCATGGTCATCCATGGGAACCACTCTCGGGATTCTGGTCAGGTCACAGATTCTGAGGAGGAGGAGGCGCCACATGGGACAGTGTAGGTCAACGTCTGTCAGTGCTGAGGTCATTCCTCAGCACCTGCTCAAAGCAGAGAAGACGAGGGAGGTATTGCGTGATCGCCACCAGCCTTGGAATGCTCCGGTCCATTAGCACGCACACACAAGGGACAGTGCCAAATGACAGCTCAAAGGACAACTTGGCTGTGAGCCTGAAGCCCACCACGGTAGGTGGAAATTTCCTGGAGACCCGGGTCAGAAAGGGTCAGCACTCACCACGTGCTGGACCCCACCCTGCACCGTCCCATGCCCTGAGGCTCATGTGAGCATGAGCAGCAGCTGATGCAGGGACACGGACACACGCAAACGCACACACAGACACACAAACACACACTCACACACACACGTTATATTGAAAGGGAAGACTGGGAGGAAAAATATCACGGGCCCAGCTGTGGTTATCTAAAAAGTGCTAGGAGAAGCCAGTCTTTCCAAATCTTTTTCATTATCTTTATAACAAAGGATTGGCAGATAAATATCATGAAATATTTTGCCTAGAATTGAATTCAGTCTCCCAGTAAATGTTTCTCGTGTAAAGTAAACGTCTTCTAGAAGGGATGGGCTATATGGTAGCAGCAGGTGTGGATCACAGAGAAAGAAATAACCGTGGAAGGTGTCAATAAGGTAGTGGCATTTACTTCGGCTTCCCAATGGTCAGGGGGAGTCCCGAGACTGTGCCACTGAGTCACAGGATGCCTGCTAGTGTTTGCTTCCTTTAGATAGATTATTGGCCATGGTGTAGGGGGCCTTCAGCGAGAAAGCCAAAGGCTCTGTTTCTCGTGTCTTTCCTGCTCCTCTCATTCGCTTTTCCCTTGTCCCCTGTCCACATTGAGCCATGCCACTGACTAACTCATGACCGACCCCTGCAGGGGACTGACCGTCACTCTGTCTCCTACTTCCATCTGAGGACCCCAACGGACGCGCTCACTGGCCCCAGAGCAGACGTGATTCCATCAACGACCAAGGTCAGACCACTTGTCTTTGTCTGAAATGAGCACGACGCTTTCTTGGATTCTTTCTTTTCCAAGAGAAAATATATGTGAGAATCTGAACGTGGGTACTATAGATGTCTTCTACGTTCTCCTTGGTGGGGCAAATTTCCACTGGGAGCGTGCTACTAAATGAGCCCTGATTCCAGACATCATTTTAAAAAATGGCAGCATCAGTTAGAGATTGTATGGTTAGTAGCCAGGTTCTTTTCCTCAGCAGATTTTGATTTTTTAACTTTTTTTTGAAAACGTTTTTGTAATTGCCAACCAAAATGTGCCTTGGCGATTCAGCCTCCAGGAAGTGTCCACATTCTCAGTTAAAAGTTCCAGTCGTCACTGTAGTATAATGACAGTCACTTGTAAAAATGACACAAATTGAGAGTTTTACATGTTTGCACTTCCCGGCATACCACACGCACCGCAGTCAACCTGTGGGAACAAATTGGAATCTGCCCCTAGGAGAATGTTCACAGGGTTCTAAAAAGACAATTCTGTGTTTCGGAATCCCTGGTAATGTGTCAGCGACAACTTCGTTTATTGATACGTCTCACTTCTATTTTCCTCGTGGCGTTTGAGGAGTCAGGAAATGCCAGTCTTGACATTTCCCTTCTTCGCAAGACTTTCCTAGGAGAGGCCTCAGGATTCATCTTCCAGAACCATCTTCAGCATGGCAGGCAGGGCAGGCTCCTTCCTTTGCGGTTAGACCCTGGTACAGCCACGTGCTACACCCAGTTCTTTCTGGAAACTGCAAAGGAGGAGCCTGCAGGCAGAGCTGGGGGGAAATCACTCCAACTTTCTCCACTGAGATCTAATATGAATCTTCAGATCTTGTTGCCCAGAACAGGCAATGCCACGTGATGTGCAAACTCAGTCTCCCAGCAGGAGCCAAGTCGTGCGGTCTGTGTGCTCTTCCCAGGAAACCCGACAAAACGGGAAGAGAAACAAGAGGTTCGCTTGAGGCTCTGAGCAGCAGAGAGAGCACGTGGCTTCCTTCCTAGGAGGCAGAAGGCAGGTCGTGCGTGGCAACGAGGGAAAGGGAAGCCCGGCTGTGGGACAGGAGGATCTCCACAATGTCCCTGCGGAAATTGCCAGCTGGACTAGGTTCTCGTTTGCTTCTGAAGATCTTTGTGAGAAAAAAAAAAAAACAGCCAAGGTAGCTGTTTTTAGTCAATATGAACATGAAACGAGCCAAGTGGTGGCTTGAGTTGCCTTTTAGAGCATACATTCTGTAGAAAGACTTTGTATTTTCATGGAACTTGATTGTCCCACAAAACAAAACCAAGACAGAGCTTGAGTTTTAAATGGCAGAACCCTAATTTGATTCCATCTGAGAGCCCCGTGTCCAGCTGCCCCTGGTGACCCTCCAAGGCCGGCAGGAGTCCCGGGGGACGTGTGTGAAGGGGCTGCCGGCTTGCTGCACACTGCGGCTCTCACAGTCCCACCGGCCTCATCTCCTGGAATCAACCAGGTGCAGGACAGGTCCCCTGGGCAGCAGGGACAGAGGTCAC